>JANHJO010003324.1:45661-55974 GCA_032468235.1 Pseudoxyrhopus heterurus
GGAAGGAAGGGAGGGAGGAAAGGAAGGAAGGAAGAAAAGGAAGGCAAGGAAGGAAGGAAGAAAAGGAAGAGAGTGAGTGAATGAGGAAGGGAGGGAGGAAAGGAAGGGAGAAAAGGAAGAGAGTGAGTGAGTGAGGAAGGGAGGAAAGGAAGGAAGGAAGAAAAGGAAGAGAGTGAGTGAGTGAGGAAGGAAGGAAGGAAGGAAGGGAGAGAGATGATAGAGATGATAGAGGAAGAGGTAAAAGTAGAAATAGAGGTAGAGGTAGAGATATAGAGATAGAGATGAGCAATTGTAATTGCTTAAAAGTTCTTTCCTTCATAGAAGAAGGGAGGGAGGGAAGAAGGAAGGAAGGAAAGAAAGAATTAAAGAAAGAAGGAAAGGAAAGAAAAAGGAAAGAAAGGAGAAAGGAAAGAAGGGAGAAAAGGAAGGGAGGGAGGAAGAGAGAGAGACAGAGACAAAGATGATAGAGATGATAAGAGGAAGAGGTAGAAATAGAAATAGAGATAGAGAAATAAAGTCACTTACTGGCTATTTCCTCCTTCTTTTCTTCCGCAGATTACAGGCAATCCTTTCAGCGAGGAGCCCCCAGATTCTGGGAGATGTGGCCCCCGCTGCCTTTGTGATATTTGAGCAGAGGGTAACAGCGATGGCAGTAGCCGGAGGAGATTGAGTTGAAGAGCCACATTGAACAACATGCAGTCCAACTCTCCTCTGAGCTAACCCCACCCTTTCAGTTCCTCTTTTCTTAGTTTCTGACCAAGCTCTCTCTGTTTCCTCTCACCGAGAGGCCACATGGGTGCAGGACAAGATTTTTTTTTTTTTTTAGTTTTGGGGGGAGGGAGGGATCTCTAGTCTCTGCCCCCCCCCTCCAAAAGTGATGAAATCATCTGCAGGTGCAAAACGACCAGAAAAGGCAGCTGGACAACTAGATAGATGTGGAAGCCAACCATGGAGACCAAAGGGGACCAACAAAAGCTTTCCAACTAAGGGCTTTACACAGTATTCTTCTTCCAACAGTTGAACTGGAAATGTCCTGTGGGATTCAAAAGCTTGCTACTTTACCGATGGCCCTTTGGAAGAGCAGATGGCACAGCAAAGCACAAATAGCTATGGTTGGCATGAAGAGTTTAGCTGAAAATTTATTTTATTTATTTTTCATATTTGTATGCCGCCCAACTCCTTAGGGACTCTGGGCAGCTCACAACAAAAATTCAATAAAAACAATATAAAACATAGTCCAATAATTATAAAATGCATTCTTGATAATACCCACTATATACACCATTTAATCTTGACCTCACAGATCTTCTACTAGGGGGAAAAGGGGGAACAATCCAAGGTAGACGCGAATAAAGGAGAATATTTGTAGCTCAGGGTTGAAATCCAGGATCCTTCGTGATTCTGAGCTTGGTGGTTTCCTTGCAGATGTTTCCTGACCCAACTAGGGAACATCATCACTGCTAGCACTGATGATGTTGCCAAGTTTGGGTAAACACTGGATTCATTCACATACACATCAAAGCCCCGAGATAGGTTTATGTTTAGCTGTGTACTGGGTGGTTCCAGTTCATACATTCCATACCCTAAAATGTATGGCTACTATAACCCAGTGAAATGAAGCTTATTTAGTAAACCAGGAGTAAGCTAATAAGAATGGAATGGAATGGAATGGAATGGAATGGAATGGAATGGAATGGAATAGGAATAGAATAACAGAGTTGAAAGGGACCTTGGAGGTCTTCTAGTCCAACCCACTGCGTAGGTAGGAAACCCTATACCATTTTAGACAAATGGTTATCCAATCTCTTCTTAAAAACTTCCAGTGTTGGAGCATTCACAACTTCTGGAGACAAGTTGTCCCACTGATTAATTGTCCTCACTGTCAGGAAATTTCTCCTTAGTTCTAGGTTGCTTCTCTCCTTGATTAGTTTCCACTCATTGCTTCTTGTCCTGCCTTCTGGGGCTTTGGAAAAATAGATTGACTCCCTCTTCTTTGTGGCAGCCCCTCAAATATCGGAACACTGCTATCATGTCACCCCCTAGTCCTTCTTTTCATTAAACTAGACATACCCAATTTCAGCAACCGTTCTTTATATATTTTATAAATGGCTTTGTGTGTGGTACAAAGCTAATCCACGGGGGAGATTCCTTTTGCAGCTTGAACTGGGGATTTAATGTTAGTTGTAAAGGTCCAGTTATAAGGGTCTTGCATAGTAAGTGTCTCTGACCACGTACCCATTGTATTTACTGCTAAATCACTGTTAGCACTGATTTTAGCCACAGCCTGTCTTGTCTTATTGTAATCATCAAAATTAAAACGTAGGTTTGTTTTTTCCCCAAACTGGTCTAATTCTACGAGGTCCCTTGTCGAAATCGTTGACTTGACTTTGGTAGGCTGGATTCTGACATCTGGCTTGGACCCGGTTTGTTCAATCATGACTATAAATCACATCGGATTGATTTCAAACCACAGACCAAGCCGATAAAAAAAATAAACCAACGACCTTCTGGCTTGTTCTGTTCATGTGGAGGGAGGCAAACCCTGGCAAGTTTGACCTCCGCTCGGATGAAATCTGCACAGAAAGAGTCCTAAGATTGCAAAGCCACCGTGGCTTCCTCTTTTCGCGAATTTCGCTCCAAAGAAGCGATGACCTGTTGTTGTTTTTTCCCTTCCAGAGAAAAATATCTACCCAAAAACAAAAAAAGAGAGAGGCCAGGGGTGGGAAACCACCCTTCTGCTTTTTTTGCTTCTCTAGCACTTCAACACGGTTCCTCCTCTGGTCATTTAAGTGATTTGAACCTTAATCACTGACCGCGCTTTCACGAAACGCCGGAAAAAAAAGAAGGAATTATTATTATTATGATGATGATGATTTGCTCTTCTACACCGCCACTTCCTGTCTTTTCCGGCAGGGGGCAGCCGCCCTTTCCTTATTTCATCCAAACTGGGCTGGGTAAGGCGCTCAATGCTCCAAGCTTCCTCCTTATTTTTTTGCTCTATGGTCTTTACATCCGCTTCCGGCGAAAAGCTCTTTCTCTGGGCGCCGCTACCGTCGGCAAGATGGTGAGTTAACCGAATCCGGTTCCATCCGCCGCCGGGGTTGAGGGTTGGGGCCCCGGAGTGGGGCCCAGGGAGGCGGCCCGGGCCGAATAACGTGGCCGTGGGGCTCTCGTGGGACGCGGGGAAAAAGGAACGTGGATTTTATATTCGGGTAAAGCCGGAGCGAAATATGGAAGGGATAAAAGACATGGTTCCCTTAACTACTAACAGCATTGCCTTCGCTTAGGCCTAGTTCGCAGTGCAGCGGCCAATCAGATCGCTCAAAAAGATGCTTAAAGAACCGATCCCGGAATTTCAGTTTTACTTCTCCCTCCCGTCCCGTTTTTCTCTGCTGTGCATCTTAGATAGTTAAACCTTAGCTTGTTGATCCCTAAGCCTGATTATGCATAATGGATTATAACAATAATCCATTATGTGGATTTTTGAATGCTTCTCATGGGCCAACATTGGCTTTCCCCCCACGTTTCTTGGGAATTAGGGATCGCAAGGATCTCTGCAAGGATCAGTGAATCTGCCCATCCAGACCCAATCCAGAGATCAGTCTGGATTGTGGGTCGTTTTGCAGTGCGGTGAAAGAGTTAAAAATGGAGCTTTGGACAAAAGACACCCACAGATTAACAGAGTTGGAAGGGACCTTGTGGGTCATCGAGTCCAACCCCCCTGCCCAAGCAGGATCTCTACCTAGGATCGAACTCACAGCCTCCTGATTGTGAGGAGAGAGGTCCACCTCTAGGCCATCTCTCTGGGTCATCCGCTCCAGGGGCTGCATAAACTTGAGATATTATTCCACTCTGTGGAGGAGAAAGACTGAAATAAATTTTCTTGGATGTGCTTATTCGAATAGCTTGTTAAGTCGAAGCCCAACAAACTGGGTTAAAAGTCGCTTTCTCCCTGCTGTGGTGAACACCAGACTTCTATTGTTGTCAGGAGCTGTTATTGTCAGGTAGGGCACAATCCAGAAACCTTACTCTTGGCCCAGAATGCTAATATTATTCTTACGAAGTGCCCAGGTGATTAGCCTTGTTCCTAAAATGCTTCAAAATGCAAAATGTTTCTTTTGAACTGGTAAAATAATGACGTCATGTGCTGCAATGGAAGCTAATCCAGATTATTTTTGGAAACTAATCAAGATTGACAGTTGCAATGAACCAAATAGCTAGTCGTACAACTGGTACAGAGGTAGAGTTTGCGCAACACGCTAGAGTCAAACGGAGATTGGTAGTTTGTGGTTCTGCTTGCTGCAGGAAAGACCCTCTATCTTACCGTAGTAAGTTGGTGAACCTTGAGTTATTTATAAATTAATACAGATGGAATAAAAAATCTAATAAAATAAATCCTGTTTCTGATCATCCAAAAGCTTTTCCTTGCTTGGGTGCTTTTCAGGTTTTAGGCATTTCAAAATTCCAAGCCGCGGCCATACTAGCAGGCCGTAGTTCTGGAGTTGAAGTCTGAAGTGGTATAGGGTTTCCTGCCTAAGCAGAGGGTTGGACTAGAAGACCTCCAAGGTCCCTTCCAAATCTGTTATTCTCTTTCTGGTTCATATTGGGAAAGATAGCAGAGTTGGAGAATTCTCCCTGCAACATTTGCATGTTTTTTTCCCCTGCATGGGGAATGTAGAGTTCCATTAATTGGAGTAAAACTTGATTCCTTGACAGGTAAACGTCCCGAAAACCCGCAGGACTTACTGCAAGAAATGTGGCAAGCATCAGCCCCACAAAGTCACCCAATACAAGAAGGGCAAAGAGTCTTTGTATGCTCAAGGTGAGTTGTTGTGTTTGACGGCACCCTTGTCTCGAATTAGCCCTCCACGCATTACAGCACTGCGTTCTCACTTCCTAATTTAATTATGAAAGAGAGGGGGCCTTATTTCCTTTCCACGCTTTGATTTATTCTTAGGTACAATTGTCGTTTGCATCGGTTTCTAAATATATAGGCAATATATATCTAAATATATACACTTTTTTTTTTAAAAGGCCTTTGTTCTCTATAAAAGGAGAAAAGGACCGCCCTCTCAATTCATTTCCATCCAAACCAGAGATACAGTGGTGGCCATTTTTACATTGCATTACTTTTTTTTTGTAAAGGAAAATGTTTAAACTGCTTATCCATATTAAGAACAAAAAGCTTCAGAAGTAGAAGGGGGAAAAACCTTGCAATTGGGCATTCTGAAAAGCACAGGAGGGTAGAAGGAAATCAAAGTGCTGAAACTCCCCATAAAGAATAGTATCAATATAAATTTCTAACTGTCAGGAGCCATAATATAAAGAACCTAGTAAATAAAGATGATTGGGTTGACATAATGGGTCATGTTTGCTCCCTCGTGAGGTTTGCAGTTGAGAAGAAGCCGACCATGATTTTATCTGATGATGAAACTTTCTTTTAGGAAAGCGGAGATACGACCGTAAGCGCAGTGGCTACGGAGGTCAGACAAAACCCATCTTCCGCAAGAAGGTAAGCTTCATTTGGAGGGGCCCCGGATGCTTCCCGGACTGTTGAATCTTATTTGAAGCATTAATGTTGGAAGATACATAATTTCTTTTAAATAGTTTTATTAATTTATAGTATGACATACAAAAGCAAATATTAGGGAAATTAGGAAAGGAAAAAGGGAAGTGGATAGTGGGGGAACGCAAGGGGGGAAAAAACTTCCTTTGGTGCAGTAAAATACGGCATTAAGATCTAGCGTCAACTTTTTACTTTCTCACAATAGAAACTAGCCATTTCTATAGCAACGGAAGATACAGAATTTGATCCTTTTTCTTTGTTAGGATGCTAGCAGGGGCTGTAGAGGGATTAAGATATGGTCTTTGAAGGACAGCAGGTAGAATTGCTATCAAAACAGTGATTTAATAAAAGGGCCTTGAGCCCAGGCCAAGAAAATAAAGGCCCTCCTTAGTTAATATGAAGATAAAGTGAAGAGAAACACATTCAGACTTGCCAGGTTCTCTTACTGTGTAGCTATTGCAATAAAAACGGTCCTCACCTGCATGGCATTGATGTATATTATCTGATCTGACTTTTTTGGATTGTGACATGAATAGGCTGCAAGTCAATAAAGTTTTTTTTTTTTAAAAAAGCTTTCCAGAAATCCAGGTTTATTAGCTTTCAAAGTCTAAAACTCGCAGATGTGGAGAAAACCAAGAAGGGAAAAAGTTTCTGAAATGATCTGGCTTGAGGGTCTGTGACCCCTTTTCCTTCCTGCTTGCAGGCAAAGACCACCAAGAAGATTGTGCTGAGACTGGAGTGCGTGGAGCCGAACTGCAGGTCGAAGAGGATGCTGGCCATTAAGAGGTGCAAGCACTTCGAGTTAGGAGGAGACAAGAAGAGAAAGGTACCGTTCAAGCAATATTCTGGGCAGGGGTTGATCCGTTACTTTAGTGCAGGGCTGTCAAAACTCGCGGCCCACCAGGCCGGATGTGCCACGTGCTGGCCACACCCAGTTTAGCGAAGGGGAAAAGTCACAATACATCACGTGACCATCGTGAGGACACGAATTTGACACCCCTGCTTTAGTGTTACGAAACAAAACCGGTCTACTTGGATGAATATATGCTTAGCAGTTCTGGATAAAGTAGCTTTCGTGTGGAACGCCAGATTAGCCGCTGAATTGGGTGGAATGCAAAGAATAAACGGAAAGTATTTGAGTAAGAAATATGTGAGAGAAGTGATAAATTGACTGGTTTTCTTTTACTGGGATAAATGTTTGAAGTTATACCTTTTGTTGTTGTTTTTTTGAAATACCGGTAACGTCTGTCTGGATATATCTGTAGGCATTGCAGCCTATTTTTTCACATTTGGAAAAAATGGGGGAGAACCAGGTTAGAGAATGTTATCTAGGGCCTTCCCTCTTCCAAGAGTCAGAGGTCATACATTTAAAGTCTAGGTATATTTTCAGTTTTCTAAGACAAGGATTCTTTTCAAAAGTGAAAATTCATCAAACAAAATGTGTTTTCATTTGTCACTACAGCAGCACTACAGGTGTCTTGTTTTCCTTTTCACAGGGCCAGGTCATCCAGTTCTAGATATTCTTTGGTATGGAACCCATTAAAATTTTGTCAGAACGCCATGATTTGTTGTACTTTCTTTGCCGCTTGTGGTTGGGAGATACCTTTAAGAGTTCGTCTGATGTGAAGACTGTTCTTGCCACAAAACACAGATTGGTAACCAAATAAGGAATGTGATTAGCTGAAGAAACTGCCCGATTTGGGAAAATAAGTGTGGGAAGGGAAGCGAAGCTCTTTCAGTTGACTCCTGCCTATAATTCCAATTCTACACATTCTAATTCTACACATTTATTGTTTTAACTATTATTTGGCACATTACATTCAAAAGCATATTATTGAAAGCGTATTAAAGAAATCTACTCAAAATATATTATGTTCAACATCAAAGGAGTGGAACTGTTCTACATCCCTCCTTTTCACGACATTAATTGCAATTTTTAATGCACATGTTTATTAAAAGAACGTGATGGAAGCTATGTTCTGTTTGAAGAAACCTTCACAAAACTTTTGATATTTTATTCTCCTGTGAACTGGCTCAAAGGAATTGATTAGATTTCTTTGGTCTTTGTTCTCCTTCAAGCAATAACAACAAATGAATAAATGAGAGTTTGGCTGATTTGATCATAATCAATCAGTGGCTGCTTTGGACAAAGCTAGCATCAGTGCATGCAGAAAAGATTTATTGAAACAATGGAGAGGGAAATGTTCTTGGGGGGGGGGAGCATTTTTAATGAACTGCAAAATTCAGGTTCAGACGTTAAGGGCTGGAATTCTCAAGGTCAAAGTTGAGGTAGTGCCATTCCAATGTAAGTGCAGAGCCTCCAGTACCAATACAGAGACTTTTGCAACTCGCCAAAAGCCCAAAGTTGCTCCAAGTTATGTGTAGTACTTTTTAAATCTATCTGTTGGGTTTTAGGAGTAGCAAAGTGCACCCAAATCCTCTTTTAAGAATTTCTTTGGTTATTGCACAATTTACCCGTAGACCTATTGTATCCTTACAATCTTACTTATCTCTAATTTTGATCCAGTGATTGTTGAGAAGCAACTGCAAGTGTATACAATTGCGGTAGGTCATTTTTTTTGTGGCCCGGCAAAGCCCACAGCGCAAGAGAATAGGCTGCTATTGTTACACAACAGTTGTGTGTTGTATAAAATCACTTGACAAAGATGGTCAAGTGAGCTAATTTTGTTTTCAACTGTGCCTCCAAAAAGACAAGAAAATGTTGTCTTCTTGAGGCTTAAAATCTGAGAATCCCGAAAAGACCATCTCAGCATTTCGTGACAATCAACTTCTTGAAGCAGAGACCCTACAGCGATTTTCCTTCGATTTCTTCGGGAGGTTTCTTTAGGCTTTGCCTTGAAAGAATTTGCAAGGGGAGAATACTGTCATGTTATAAGAGGTCTTTAGGGTAGCTTCTTCCATTCTCAATAAAAAGTGTGTTTGTGTTCACCACTATCTTCAGCAACACAGTACCAGTTGGGTTCACCACCAGCTTCAGAAACGAAATCAAGTTGTGTAGCCCCAAGTCTCTCCTGGTTGGAAGAATTTGCTCGATCAAACAACTGGGATTGCAAGCTAAGCCGTTGCCAATGATCATGGTAGCAAGGACATAGGCCTGTGGTCCCCCCATCTCCTGCCGGTTTAGTACAGCTACGGCAAAAGCTCCTTCGGAGAGCGGCCGTTCCCACAGCTCAAAGGTTTTGTCCTAGAGAAAATAAATAACATCAGTCAGAAGAAGCATGAATGCACCTTTAATCAGATTACACAGAGACCAAGAATCATCATTTAACGATCCCATAATTCCTTGCGGGGTGGAGTCTGGGCAACGGAATGGAGCTAGCAAAGTGTTTAATGGCCGGATGCCCTTCCTGTCACCAATGTGTAGTTTTGTTCAGCAGATATATTCTCAGCGTGCCCAGAGGGAAATATCTGCCTCTACCTAGGATCGAACTCACAGCCTCCTGATTGTGAGGCGAGAGCCACTCTACACAGAGACCAAGAATGGCTGCAAAAAATGAATCGAGTCTACCTCTCTGATCCTGTTACAGAGGGCATTGTTCAATAGCCCGACTGTAAAACTAATAAGCATTGAAACATCCTTCTTACTGCTAAAAGTTAACCATCACCAAGAACACACACAAGAACGCTCTTTTAAAAGTTAGTATCAATTCCTTGTAAATAGGCATAGTGTATTTCAGCGTGCACTATAAAAACAAAATGCAAGTATATTAAAGCTAATGGGATGTGGTTGAGGGTGGATGGATCTATTCAATTCTAAAATATTCATGGGGATTAGCATTTGTGCACCTGCAAATGGCAAAACGATGCAAGCAATGTAAATATAATTTAACACTTAAAGGCTTTGTTGAGACTGGGTGCAAGAGACTTGTATGTTTATTCAAGGACGAAAATGCTGATTATGTTCAAAATCAGATAAACGGAGGGAGGGAGGTATCTTAAATCACAATCACAGTGTAATATAATTCTGTCTTTGCACACTGCTGATAAGAAAGACTTTTCTACAGCTGGAGTCTCCCAAGGATGCTCTTACCTTGGTAATTCGGTAGCCCTGCTTGCCCAAAGGATCCTGATTGATGGCTATCACTTCCTTGTTCTGGAGGAGAGCCTTGGCTTTGGAGCTGATCTGACGCAGGTCGTTGGACATCAGTAGCGGGGCTGCCATAATAGCCCAGAAGGCCATCTGTGTTATTTGCTGGTCCCGGCTCAGGCCGAAATTCCCAATCACCAGCTGCAAAGAAAAGTTCACAACGGATGCCTTTTGTGCTACCAAATTCAGCTGGAGAGGTAGGAACTGCAGAGACTCTGGCAATCAAACTCTCCTTCTCTAGGCACATAAAGGATCATAGACCTGACTCAACCCCTGGGAGATCCAGGGGTGGGCTTCTGGGGTTGCGGGGTTTGGGAGAACCCCTTGCTAAGAGTCTGCCCAGTTCAGAGAACCCCCAAATCCCACTTCTGGCTGGCTCTGCCCACCCGGCCCCGCTCCTCCCTGGAGTCTCCACGCGGCCCGTTTTGGATCCCAGGTAAGTTCAGGGCCCGCATGCAGGCTCAGGGAGGGTGAAAAATAGGCCTCCCGGAAGTTCTGGAAGTCTGGAAACCGGCCCGTTTCCGGCTTCTGGAGGGCCTCCGGAGCCCAGGGAGGCCGTTTTCACCCTCCCAGAGGCTCCAGGAAAGCCTCTGGAGCCCAGAGAGGGTGAAAACAGCGCCCCCTGCTGTGATGCAGGAC
>JANHJO010003325.1:30430-42191 GCA_032468235.1 Pseudoxyrhopus heterurus
TATCCTTACTACCCGGCCCGATAAGGGATTCTCACTTTCGGGGATCTGGGTGTAAAATGTACGTGAGTTGTTGTTTTTTAGGTCAAGGGTGAAAGTACCTTTCCTTGTTTGGAGTAAATCTCTATTTGAACTTAATGACTGAGTTTAGGAATTCTGTTGATTGCCCTGTTCGCTACTTTTTGTTGTTCAAACGCTTAAAGTGTCAAGGTCTTTTTGAAGTCTTTTCAGTAGGGAAAGTGTGGCATCTGTTAAGAATTTTGACTGGAAAGGAACTAAAACATGGTAATTGGCTAACGTAGGATTCACTGGCGGAGAATAGCTATATATCTTGTGCATAGTGTTTGTGGTAGCCTTTAGTTAGTCCTTAAACACCCTTTTACTTGCATTTCCAAATAAATATGCCTATGATTTTATTTTAATCGGCAGATTATTTTAATCATATGGCTATGATTTTATTTTCTCAGTGGTTGCCACTTCTGTGGTTTTTTTCATTTCTCTAGTTTTGGGCTTTTGTAATGAGTAAAGGTGGGGAAGAAAGGGATGACCCTTGTGACATTCCTCATGGAGAGATGAGATCTATGCAAACCGGTAAATGTGAGTGAACAGAATCCACCATTGATGGATCCCAATGGTGCTGTCCCAGGGTTCTTGGAGAGACTATTCAGAAGAAATCCATAAAATGCTGCACAGGATGGACCACGTTCCTACTTCACAGATATATTCTATGCAATCTTAGACATCAAGTTTTTGTAATATTACATACCATATTTTACATAAATTTTAGAGACCAAATTTTTGTAATTTTATATGTAATCACAATTATTGATACCACTTTATAATGTAGATATAGATTACTACTTTTGGATTTCAATAATGGATTTTAGTTAGGTTTTATAAATGTATTTTAATTTGCCTTTATTTACTGTCTCAAGATAGATTTATAAGTACTCACAAGGCACCGATGGACACATTACTAGTACTGGTCTAAGACTGTAATAAACTGCCTGCCTACTGTATAAAGCAAGTTGAAAATAAAGTTTACCTGATAGCTTGGATGAATAATAGCACATTTGGCTGAATATACAGATGCATTCCAGTCCACAAAGACTTAACTTCCTTATGGCACAATCATGTATGTACGGACATACACACACTGATGCTTTTCTATTTATTCAGAAATGCAGGTGTCAAATCACTTAATCCAGGCAATATTACTTAGGCTTAGTTTGAAAGCAAATTCAGCAAAACTGAGGCACCAATACAATTAACCCCAGCTTTTCTCTTTAACAAAACCATTATAAGGATAAACTTATAGAACACAATATTAGGTGTGTACTGCATCTAGAATTTCAAGGGTGTGGTATTGCAAGGTGTGTATGTGGTTTGGTGTTAATCATTCTTTGTGCTGAATCGGCAGACCATAAAGGTCTTGAGAATTTCCTAAAAATTACTTTTGTTTTAATAATAGTAATTAGAGCTTATTGGAGAAGCTATAGTTTTAAAGTCAGGTGTGAAATATTCAGGGACTAATGAAGCAAAAATCTTGTTTAATTACCAAGACAGATGAAGGAAATATTGGAGAATACTTCAGCTGAAACTTTTGAGACAGAACAGGCAGTAAGAAACTATTAATTTCAAAAGAATTATGAGCAGTGAGGTGCTGCTTAAAGGTCAAGAAATAGAAGAATTAATATCAGTCAAAGATATGAAGCCTAAATGAGATTTATTAGAATAACAAAATCAAGATTAAGATGTGAGAGTTCAAACTTGCTTGAGATGCCAACATTAGATGCTCTGAATTTGTGAGTATCATGTTTTATATTTGGAGAGAAGAGGCAGATGTATATGTTGAGATGTCTGCTCCCAATGTTACAATATTCATTTTGTAATTATCAATTTATTTGCAATCTTGGAATAAAATATCTATTTTTGAGCAAATAACCAAACAAATAATATCTATATAAGACTAACAGTATTCAAGAAGTGTAAACAATGTTCAGCGGTGGCTGGTCCCTTAAGAAACTCCCTTCCAAGAGACATACAGTCTTTTAAGGTATATTTCAGCTTTTCATTCAATTTTTTTTTTTAGAAACCTATGTATTTCAAATGGATATTCACTTTTTTAAAATTATGCCACTGATTTATTTTTTGCTGCTGTAGCTTTGGGAATTGTTTACACTTCTTGAATAATGCGAGTTGCCTATATGCCCAATCCCAATACAGGAACTTTAGTACCAATCCAAATACAGGAATACATATGTGCGCAAACACAATCCACCCTGCATCTAATTTCACACAGGATCACATAATAGCATCATCATTGATCCCATTCACTCAATCTAAGATTTTAAATGGGTGGTATTAAGAACTTGCCACTGTTAATTAAAGTTTCCCACAAATCTTTTATAATAGGGCATATTGGGTGTGTTCTGTTTTTTTAGCAGAGTTTAAAATTATAAACCAATAATGTGATTTTATAATAAGATGCAGTCACTTATTAAGGTAACTGGCTTTTTAGAATAAATATATATTTATTCCTATATAAAACAAATATAAGCATATGATCTGAACTTTGTAGTGAGTAGAATATGCTTAGTAAAATTGTGGTTTAAGTGGTAATTTTTCTTGTTAGTAACTAGATTTTCCTCTAAATTGGAATTATTGGAAGTATTTGTATATTGGGTCATCAGCCTATTGTGAGTTGTGTCCAAACATTCTTTGGTTGCCACATTAGGGAAAGCTTTATTTTATACTGAAGAAGACAACCACTGCAAAAGTTTTATTTTATAAACCATTTCTTATTTTTTTTAAAATATGAAAAATATATGAAATATAAAAATTATGAACTATAAAAATATATGAAATATAAAATATAGGTAAATAACTCCATGACTAAATGGCACCAAAGGATGGGGAAACCAAACATTTCATTAAAGAGATTTGGTTGTTAAAAGTTTTTATAATTTTTTTTACATATAATGAAGAAATTTAAATGATCTGTTTTTTTGTTCTTGCTAGTAGCTTATACTGGAGGTTTCATACTATGTATTAATAGTATTTTTTCTATGACTTGTTTCTGTACATGGCAACAATTGTATACAGTGCAGATTTTTTTAGTATGATTAAATGCAGGAGATATTTTTCCTGCAAACATGTATAGAATCAGGGATTTCTAATATAATCAGATTTTTTTTATTTAAATTGGTTTTTTTTATTTTTATCAAATTTATTTTAATAAAATGCTTTTGGAGTAAAAATCTATCTAAAAATAGTTTTCTGTTTAAGATACATTAATAATTTAGTTTATTCAGCATGAAATGGAGCTTAGTTATGTAGCATGAGGCTATATATTCTGCAATATTGGGACAGTCCGTGAGTCAACAGCAGGTGAGAGGAGGAGCTACTGCAGGACAGATGACAGTTGCTCTTTAAAACTTATGATTTAAATCGAGTTGATTGAAATCAAGCCTTTTTACTAGTGATTTAAAACATGATTTAAATTGTGATTTAAATCGACTTGATTTAAATCAATTCCACCCTGTATAGAATTGAGGTGTAAGTATAGGAGCATGTAGCTTTGTGGTAGTATGCTTAAACTTATCTTGTCTTCGTGTGTTCATTCTTAATATAATGGCTATAGTGGCTATATAGTTGAGTCAGTTTGAGAATTAAAATCACATATTTAAAAGAAAATTACATTTTTCAGTTGCTTAAAAAGAATAAAATATTTCTGTTTTTGTACATTTGTTGTTAGGAATAGCATAGACATATTGAAAGAAAAGCATTGCTATTTGTTGTATATTTTCAATAATCTACCAATTTAGTTAACCACAACTGAGATGCTATAAATGAAATCTGTCAAAACATGATTTAATAGTTGAGGATATACTGATCCTTTTCTCCCTATGCCTTACATTCCCCTGGGTTTTCTGTTTTATTTTTGTACATAATAGCCATTTCCAAACCATAGTTTACAGTGGATTTATAAACCATGATTTGAAAAGACCACTAGGCAGTTTACTATTCTGGAAGTTTTGGCAAGTGGTATTTAGACAAAACCAAGACATACAAGAGAAAACTATTATGTAGAGAGAAAATGTAAGAGCTTGCAGAACATTCAAACTTAAAATTAAGGTTTAGCAATTTGATCTCTTCCAGATGTTTTCAAGTACGTCTCCATCAATCCCAACTAGCACATCCAATGTTTTGAGGCTTGAAGTCTAAATCATCAGGAAAAACACATAAATTCCAATGCCAGCACTAGCATATGATCTATTTTTATCTAACATGTTTACTTAGGCTTTGAATATGTTCAGTATATTCTAAAGCAGCAACAAACATATACATCGGGAGTATAAATTAGAATATATAGTAGGAAGATTATTGACCACATTGATACTGTTAAATATAATGATAGATTTGCAAACAGGTAGAAACTAATGCTGATCTTCCAATGAGTGGGAGACATAGGGAGAGATTATCCTCAAGAGATATTATCCTCAAGTATCATGTGAAATTAACTTCAGATGACTAAAGAATTACCTCATACTGTTTTTGCTGATAGGAACAATTATGTCTACATGAGATCAAAATTGGATTCAATCCACTATCTTATAAAGTACTATACAGTTTAACTAGCCATTTTCCTCACAAGTAATTATGCTAATCATTTGTATCTCATTGACCTGCTATAATAGCAATAAACAACCTTCTCTCCTGCTTTATAAAAGGCTTCCTAACGTGCAGGCAAATAACTTTACGAGCCTGATTTATATGTTTTTTATTCTATTGAAAGTTCAGGTATAGATAGTTCTCAAGGTATGACCACAATTGAGTCTAAAATTTTCATTGCTAAGCAAGAAAGTTGTTAAGTGAGTTTTGCTCCATTTTATAACCTTTCTTGCCACAATTATTAAGTGAATCACTGCAGTTAAGTTAGTAACATAGTTGTTAAGTGAATCTGCTTCCCCATTGACTTTATGTATCAGAAGTTCACAAAAGGTGATCGCATGACCCTGGACACTGCAACCAACTACGTGCCAGTTGCCATTGTCCAAATTTTGATCACATGGTCATGGGGATGCTGCAGTGGTTGTGTGAAAAACGATCATAAATCACTTTTTCCAGTGCTGTTGTAATTTTGAACGGTCACTAAACAAATTGTTGTAAATTGAGGACTACCTCTGGTTTAGTATAATAAATAATGGTAGGGAGGAATTGAATAGAAAAGGGCCTGATAGCAAAAAGTAATAGAGATTGATAGCACTATAACAATTAATTTGATGGCAAATAGAAAATAATTGATGTCATAACCAAGGGTAACAAGTACTGTAGTCAAGAATGCTTTGGCTTGCATAATTCTAGTGTTTAATTGCTGAATATCTGATTTCATGATTGCTTTCTACCAGTATATAAATGTTGTAATAATTGTTTTCTTTCTTTCATGACAGTTTATGTCTAATATGATATGCAAATATAGCTTCATATCACAAATGTATTAGATTGACCTGTTATGCTGAGTGAATCTCTCTCATTCCTAAGCTCAAGAAAATCTTACTATATGGATACTTCAGCTCCTATCTTCCAAGAAGAAACTCACTCTATTTCTCCTAACCAACTTGCAGGTCTATTATTCAAGTATGGTGTGTTGGCTAAGATATTCAAATTGGATTGGGGATATGAATTTATTTATATTGGTTCATTTCTCTCTCTTTCAGTCTCTTCATCCTATGTATAGTAAAGCCACAATTACTGAGTTCTATTTGGTTTGCTTGTTTCATACCACTTGCCTTCATTTAGCCTCCCTAATTCTTAACTCCATAATTTTCTTACAGAAAATTGTATAAATGTTTAGATATAAATAGAAACTGGAAATCACTCCTCTCTTTTTTCTCAGCTGAGAAGCAGTAAGATTTTTTAATCATTACTATAGCTAAATTTATTTGCCAAAAAGGTCCTGATTCTGATATTTAGCCATTGTCTATTCAAATATGCTATGGATTTAAATGTGTAAAAGGTTTAATATTATTCATCTGTAAAGAGTGCCAGTAGTTGAAATGCTTGTTTCAGTACAGTCTGTGCAAGCGTAAATTTGACTGTACTGTATTTGAAAACACCAAATTAAAACACAATCTAATGTTCTCATCAGAAGTGAGTCTCTATTCAGTAGGACTTATTTCAAAGGGGTTATACAGTCGTAGCTTTAACAGAGTATCTTTCGTCAGGGATTTTTGTTGTTTCCCATTTAAGTAGAGTGTGTAAAAATGGATTGTTTATATTTCAACACATATCTGTTTACACTGATAAAATACTTAATGTTGTCCAAGAATAGAAGTGAAAGTTCTGCAGATTTTTTTTAGTAAGAATAAGTGATTGTGTCTCAAAAGGTAGTAGCACTTTGCTGGCATTGTCTGGACGTGCAAATTAAGCAGGATCAGATCAGTTAATACTCAGAAGGGAGATTTCAGGAAATAGTAGGAGTGTAAAATAGTTTGGGAAATTAAAAAAAAGAAAGAAGACATTAATACAAGTGAGTTCCAGATAGCTGCCAAAATCCTTACCTGGATATCTCGGGGCTCATCTTGGAAGAAATTTGACTTAAGTTAATTTTATTAGTTTAATAAAAATAAATATGCACACTTTTTTAATTTAAGGGTATTTAAATGTTCTCTTATTAAAGATGTCTTTCAACAACAGATAAGGCATTTTAGAAATATTCTATACTGGTAGTTTTCAACTTAATGAGTGCAATTGGGACCAGAGTTTTGGTTATAAGTTGTTCGGTCATAAGTCAAGGAATCCATGTGATTTTGGCTGATTTCATGACATTTTATGGTGGTCGTTAAGTGAATTATAGTAGTCCTTAAGCAAATCTGCGATTATTAAGTGAATACTGCAGTTGTAATTGTGACCTGTATCTTCCAAATGTGTGTTTTTTTGACAGAAACCAGCAAAAAATATTAAAATCATGGTTACCTGACTCTGGGACATTACAACTGGATGAGCTGATTGTCAAGCAACTAAAAGGTCATATGACTGCAGGGAGTGATTGTGCAGGACATTTTACAATGACCAGAAGTGCTTTAGAGGTCAGGAAGACCCTGTTCCAGGCCTGACATAATTTTGAATGGCTGTTGAATGATAGGTCATAAGTTGATGACTAATTTTATATAGACAAAAGTTCATTAAAATGTTTAAGTGTTCTGTTTTCAAAGAAAAGCTAGATAAGTACAGGGAGTCCTTGATTTATTACTACAATTGGGATTGGAACTTAAATCATTAAGTGAGGCAGTGATTAAGTGAGTTATTCCCATTTTTATGACCTTTTTTGGTATGGTTGTTAACTGAATCACATGGACATTAAGTGAATCCAGCTTCTCCCATTGTCTTTGGTTGTCAGAAGCCAGCTGGGATGGTTGCAAATGGCAATCACATGATCCTGGGATGCTACAATCATTGTAAATACATGCCATTTGCCAAACATCTGAATTTTGTTCACATGGCTGAGGTGATGCTATGTCTTAAGTATAAGGTCCAGTTATAATTGTCATTGTTATTTTTAACTCTCAGTAAACAAATGGTCATAAGTTGAAGGCTACCTGTATTTTATCTGCAAACAAGACAGTACCTAATTTATCAGGGATTTGATTCTATAGAGATAAAGTTCTTATTCTCTGTAGGGTTTTATGTAAATCAATTGAATGGTTGAGAAAAATCACTCGGTACTTGGTTTTAAACATATGCATGACAGTGTATTATTTTATAAAGCAACATGGTTTTTCTGGGAAACAAGCTTTTTAAAATATCAGGTGGTCTAAGTTGGGGCTTCAGGATTCTCATGCAAGGGAATTGGAATAACTTCATAAATATACAAAAATGTGCTGATAGAGTTATGAAAAGACATTAATGAGAGACAGAGTGAAGATGTTGGTTAAAGATACTGTAACTTACCAAAGGCTATTTGGCACTAAATGTTCATCTACAGTAGTCTTTGATTTACAACAGTTCATTTAGTGACAGTTTGAAGTTACAATGACATGAAAAAAAAAGGACTTATTACTGTTTTTCATACTTACAACTGTTACAGCATCCCCATGGCCATGTGATCAAAATTCAGACACATGGCAACTGACTCATATTTATGATGGTTGCAGTGTTCTGGGGTCATGTGATCAACTTTCTGACAAGCAAAGTCAATGGGGAAAGTAGATTCACTTAGCAACCATGTTGCTAACTTTACAGCAGTTGTGATTCACTTAAGAACTGTGGCAAGAAAGATTGCAAAATGGGGCAAAACTCACTTGTAAAATGGGGCAAAACTTACTTAACAACTGTCTTGCTTAGCAATGGAAATTTTGGGCTCAATTGTGGTCGTACGTTGAGGACTACCTGTATTTGAAACCAGGCTATAAGTTTTCTTTACCAAGTAGTAGATACATACATGTTTCCAATTTTGTTCTTTGCCTATTTTTGGCCATCTTTGTAGTGCTTATTTTGAGGGGAAAATGTCTCTTGCTGAATTCAACAGTATATTGTCTGGTTGAATAGCTCTCTATATGTTCTTGTTATTTCTTCTGTCTTGTAAACCGTTGATTGAATACTTTCTTAACAGATGCTTGACAAGCTGGTCAAATATTTTTATGTATGGATGTTTGTGCCATTTTGGAGGTGGTTCAGCAGTTTCCTGGAGTAAATTCTCCAAATTAGAAGTTGGTTGAAGTGTTCCAGATGAAACTGGCCTGTTTTATGGCAGGACCACCCTTGAATCATTTTAAACTGATTCCAGTCCAGAAGATTTATTTCTGGAAAGTACCATATTGCCCCCCCTCCTCCAAGTAGCATGTTCTGACGGGATATGGAACATTCCAGCATGTGCACATCTCTATTTTTGGGTAAGAAAAGTGAAACTCCATTATGATGCCCTAGCCTAGTACCTCTCTATCTCTCCTACTGTGTTTTACTTAACATGTCTGTCTGTATGTTCACTTTTTATGCACATATTCTTAATTAATGGAATGTTTTAAAATTATCAGTTATCAAGTAATTAGGATACTCAGGATTGTCAAGAATAAATTGTTCTGCATTTGTAATCAGACTGAATTTCATCCAAATATTTAAGGATATTTCTATATTGCGTTTTTATGTTGTTATTGTTTAATCCTACAAAAGCTTATTCAAATTCTAGATGCGGTTGTGGTGGCAGAAAGGGTGTGAACATGTTTATATGCCTTGGAAATGAATATACAAAGTATTAATCGATTCCCAGTTTTTTAAACAATAACAGTTCCTGAAATAATGAAAGAAAGGAACCGGAGATGCTTAACACTTGAGAAGTTATTGAAGCCTACATGTGCCAGTGCTACATTACTGAAAGAAATCAGTGTTTCTCAATCTCAGCAAATTTAAGATGTGTGGACTCAATCTCCAGAATTCCGCAGCTGGATGCTGGGTGGGAGAATTCTGGGAGTTGAAGTCTACACATCTTAAAAGTTGATGAGACTGAGAAACAGTGCTATAATAGTAAAAAGAAAAATTAATGAACCTCTGTTGATGGCATAATCTATTTAGCTATCTTCAAAGTTTGTGGAATTGTTGAATCCATTATTTTTGTCTTGTTAGATTCTTATCTACCATCTTAATTTATTTCATTCTTAACCCTTTACTTGTTAGTATGGTGCACAAATTGTAAGAACTCTCTTATACACAGTGAGGCAAAATAAAGGATGCTAGAAGATGATACATCCCACCCCCACCCATGGAAAATAGCTGTTGGAAGCATAACTACCAGCTTGATTTATCAAGGCAAGAAACAAAACTGAGATATGTAAACCCTGAAAGTTTCTGAGAGAGAAGGCTGGAGAGCCTTGGTTTTTATCCTCTGGGCTCAGCCATGTTGCTACCAGTACAGAATGAAAATACTTGTGTATTTTAGTTGTTTGTAGTACTTAAAACTAAATAATTCATTTCATATTCCCTAGGGTCTAATGTACCAGGTTTGGATTGTGATGTCTATTTTAAATTGTAGATAAAGACATATGTAAATATTTTACTCGTTCATGAGTAAAGTGGTTTTTTAAATTATTATTGCTATTTTATTTATCCTGCTTAAGATGGCTAATAATTAAAATCAGTAGCATTTCATGTAAAACTCCCTAAAATACCATGAAACTAAAGAATTAAACCATAAAAACCTGGCAAATACCTAATTATCGTAAAATACCAGATAAAATTTAGATTTTTCTGGAATTAAATGCCTTCCTAAAACATATCAAAGAAATATACTACATTGTAGGAGTTTTAAACTAGGTTCCATTGAACTCTCGGCGTCTGTTGGAATTTGGTAGAATTTTGTGAGAGACTAAATCTTCCCCTCCCATCTTCCCCCCAAAATTGAGCACAGCCAATTTTCTACTACTAAGCCTTTGCCTCTTGATCAAGGGATTATAGTTTTAGTTTTCCAAACAATCAGTTCTGTGACCTGAAAAGGTTAAAATCCCTAGTTTAGAAAGGATTAAAAAATTTTTTACAAGTTGTATTTGTATGTAGCTGGTTCATTGTTTTTCTGAAAGTAATACTTTAATTTCTATAGCACTTAGTGTTCAATCCATATGCTCTTTGGCAGTATACAAGTGTTTGAAAATGTATCATGGTGTTCCAGCTAAATACCAGTTAGAGGTGTTTTGTGTATCTACAAACAACAGTTTTTTGTTATATAGGTATATAAATATAGTAAAAAATAAAAGACATGAAATATCCTTCAAAATAATACTGTTTTATTATAAAAATGTGTGAAACTACCTATCAGCTATATCAAATGCAGGGTTTTTTTTAGAATAATTTAACTACCGTAATTTATTAATCATTACTACCGGTATGTGGTTTATATTATTGTTCATTAAGTGTATTAGCATCTCACTGAAATAATTAAAATGATCTGTGATGATCTGTGATGTACCCAGAATAACTAATCCAATAATGTTTTATATGTGTTTAAATCGCACAAAAGAAACTCCATAAAAGAAACATGTTTGACCACTGGTAGGTAGAATATTGAAAATGATAATTCTTCTCTGATAAATGGCATACCCTTGGTCTAATTTGTACTCTTGGAGGTATAGCATTTATTTTTTTCCTTTGTTTTCTTCCTGTTTTCAGTTGTCTAGAAAATGAAAAAAAATGTTTTTAAATGAGGCAAAAGATAGATACTGACGGTTTCTGATTGTAGCTTTTAAATGTTGTATGCTGTTGTGTAATAGCACTAAATTGATTGTACAGATATAGGTGAGAGCTTTATTTTGCCCTTTATTTAAGGAAGCAAAAATAATAGAGAAAGGATATGTTTTTAAATAGATAATGATGCATCAATATTTACAAAAGATAAATGTGGTGATGAATTTTTCTGTTTCAGGTTTTGGGGTGGATTTTTTCAATAGTTTTACCAAAGACTATAAGCAAAAAAAATTAAATATGATACACTCTGTAGGGGTTCCTATTTAGCCTTTAATCATCTAATTACACTATGGTTACTTAACATTCATTGTAAACATTTAATGAGTTCTAAGATGTACAATGACATCTTATAAATTATTTCCCTTTTTTCTTTTTCCTGTTTCTTAGTATAGCTTTAACTCTCTTCTAGTAAATTCTGCTTCAGATTGTCAGAGAGTTTTCCCTCCTACAATATTCTATACTAGCTTATTACCCGGCTTTGCCCGGATATTTACTTATGTGTGACTGAAGTTGTGGAGTCCTCCTCCTGCTC
>JANHJO010003325.1:45984-60766 GCA_032468235.1 Pseudoxyrhopus heterurus
GGTCAGAACAGATGGATGTGTGTGAGTTATGGGTGGGGGTGTGGGGAGAGAAAATGTAGGTGAGTGGGTAAATGAGAGTGTGTGGATATTTTCTTTAATTAATTTAAAAATATTTAAATTTGGTAATATTCCAGATTTAACTGTCCCTTTATTCTGTTTTAAAATTTTTCATTCCAAAATACTTTGCATTTAATTTTTTTAAAAAAATTCTTTGTAATTAGTTTCTTTTAATTTTTCTCAGATGGAAGGTACATTCTTCCAGATGGCTTTAGGTGCTGTGATACTCTGAAGGTCTCTTTACACTTTAATTTTGCTCCATTTAAACTGCTTTAGAAAGTGGATAGAGCACACCCAGTGTTTCTTAAGGAGCGTTCACATGAAGCTATTATGAGCATAGTATGTTTTCTTTGTATGGCTCCTGTGGGCGATCTCATGGCTTATCTTTTTTCTGAGAAGCTCTGTTCGGGCATATAGCCTGTCTGTCTGTCTTCGCCTCTTTATTATTTCTGCTGTTTTGCTGAGATGTGCTAGACTGGCATGTTTTCATCTGGAAGTCTGAAACTCCATAACATTCTTAACATGACATTTTACCTGGATGTATTCCATACTTTTTTTTTTAAAGAACTTTATGTATTGAAGAAGTGGTTCCTATATTTCAAAATAAGAATGGTGGAAAGGCTGCCTATTTTACGGAAAAGTTTTGGAATGTGGTATAAATCCTCAAACCTCAAATATGTAAATGCCTGTGTTTTTCCTCCCTAATGTCCTGGCTTGATTTCATGGATTTTCCATACCAGATCAGTCAAGCAAGATTTTCTACTTAATTTTGTCATTTCCTCCCAAATGATCTCAAGTCTTCACACACATTTAAGTGGAAACATAGATAACATAATGCACCTGTTCACTAACAGTCCAAATTCTGGCTAGACAAAGTCTTAATTGTCAGCACTTGTTCTAGAGAGCCAAAAGGAAAATATGCATATGTGTACATAATTTAATAAATCTGAAGATATAAAACTAACACAACTTTTCTCTGTTTAACTTTTGATTAGAACCCTAATCACAGAAACTGCAATAAGAATTCTGAATTCATATTCTTTAAATATGTCTATTTTGAAAAGCAATACACATTTCACTATCTGTATAATTATGAAACTTGGTGAAAAGGAGAAGCACTTGAAAAAGTCACAACTCTTTCATGTAAACATTCAAATTAAGACAAATGCATAGAATTTCTTTAAACTCAGATGTGGTGGAATGTAATATGGATTTCCAGAAGGACAGTGAAGCTGGATAGCTTGGTCAAGCTTAGCAAGGGAGAGAGTTAAGAAGATTCTGCTCCAGCAATTTTCAGAGAATATTTATAGTAATGCAAGTAATTGCTTTAGTTTATAGCAAGATTTCTGGCTGTAGGAGAGGAACAATAATGCTGTGGTGGCACAGTGGTTAGAATGCAGTACTGCAAGCTAATTCTTCTGGCTGCTGGCTGCCAGCAGTTTGGCAGTTTGATACTTTATTTATTTATTTGTCAAAAACATATATAGATATATAAAAGTGGAAAACATAAAATGAACAAAATTACATATAAGTAATTAAAGGAAACAGTACTCACCAGGTCAAAGTTGACTCAGATGTCCATCCTCCCGAAGGTTGGTAAAATGAGGACCCAGATTGTTGGGAGCCATATGTTGACTCTGTAAACCACTTAGAGAGGACTGTAAAGCACGGTGAAGCGGTATATAAGTCTAAGATATCACACAACAATCCAATCATAAAATGTAAATTAAGATTTCTCCATTATTTATTAATGAACTGCCTTCTGATTCTTAGCTTCTTTAGCCTAAGCATTTGGGTGGGGCTCAGGCTTTCTCTACAACCATTAACAGGACAATTTTTAGGGAAAATTTTGTAAGTGCTGAACATGAACAAAACTACTGGTACTCTCTTGAGCCTTTCCATCAGAACATTTAAGATCTCTCACATTCCAATGGAACATAATGCTTTTGGAGCTTTGTTTTCATTTTGTATGCACCCTTAATGATTTTCGAGCTAATCTTCGAGTTACAACCACAATAAAGAACAGAAAATTTGTCATTAAGCAAAGCATCACATGATCACATCCAGTTTTATTACCCTTTTTGCTGTTGTTAAGCAACTTATCATGCAATCACAACTTGTGACTTTTCCTCCAGCTTCCCCAATGATTTTGTATTCATTCAATGTCATCACAAATTTGAATGGTTGCTTAACAAATGGTCATTAAGCAAGGACCACCTGTAGCAAACAATGGTTACAACTAGCATTTAATCTCTTTTGTAAAAAATATTTTAGGAACATATTCCAGTATACAAAATGGTATCTGATGTTTTTCTTTTCTTTCTTGTTCTGGAGGGAGGAGATATGTCTTTTTATTGTTTTACTCAAGTATTAGTGTCTTTCACCTTCTGAACCATCCCTAATTTTGCTATATAAATGACATTACATTTGAATCAAACTGAAAAGTCGAAAATAAATTTAATTTGCCCAAGAAACTAAGAACAAACCAGAGATAAAATTTGAAATCCAAAACACAAACTATAGTTTTGAATTTTCAAATTTCTGCTGAAGATTCTATTTCATAAAATAAAAATGACAAGGCTCAGAGAGAAATACCTAGCCAAGAGGTTAAATACAAAATATATATTTAAGTCTAAGTTCTGAATATCAAATATTTGCTTCTCACAGAACAAAACAAAATATCAATTTCATATGTTGAGAGAAATAAGTACTGGCAAATGGAGCTTTTTCAGATAAACTAGATTAACACATACACTAAATAAAAACACCTAGTACACATTAATATGTCTACACCAGAAACTAATCTGTTTTAAGTTCTCCCTGCTTTTACCAGCAAATGGTGACACTTTCTTTTAATAATGACTTTGCACTTTACAAAGGAGCCGCATAAAAATGTGAAAATAAAGATGGATTTGCAGAGGCTTCACTTGCATCTTACCAATTACTCTGTTAATTTTCTTTTAATTAAAACAAATCTTTAAAAACCCTCAGTCCAGGGTGTGGAATTATTTAGGTATGGGTATCACACAAGTCTTTTCAAGTATAGTCTTGCATTCCCAACCCTTTTCACACTGCAGCTTAGTGTTTTTGGTGGCGAATTCCATTGAGCATCCTTGGCACTTTCCCAGGTTGTAACGTGAAATCAGTCTTGCCAATGCTTCACCTTGGTTAACTGGAATCCCTATTCAGTATAAAAGCAAATAAACATAAATCATTCAAGTATTTTTAATGTAATGCTACATTTTAGAAACAGTGAAGTTAAGACTGTCAGATTATTTTGACATGAAATCCTTTTCTAAAGAGGAGCAAGCATGAAACCAGAAATTCTAGAAATATGTCAGTCATGCCTTCCAGTAAAGCTATTTATAAAAATCCCACTTTTAATATGATCTGGTATGCTTCTCTAAAACATTGGTTGAATTTCAAGATTTAATATTTTTAGTGTTTAAAAATAAGCTACAAAAAAAGAGAGGGGTAGTTCTGGAATGATGATTTCCAGGTATGCAGGAAAAGGACTTTCTTGTTCTTCATTAACAAAGAGAGTAGGTTACATAAAATTTTGAAAAATATCAAGTACTACTAGGAAAAAATCTGATAGCCCAGAGCTTTTCATAACAAACCTGTAGGAGATATAACTTTTTTTTATACTCTGTAAATATCCATCATAGCAGATGGCAGTAATTCAGTAAATTGGATGATTAAAAAACAGCAACAAGCAGAATCAGACCTGTTTAATGATTAGATTAGATGAGACCACTGTAAAATGCAAGGAAAGTAGGCTAGACTGTAAAGTTATCGAAACCTCTCTAATAAATTTATTGCATTTATTTTAAATATTTTTTTACCATCATTAATACATCAGTTATAGCAGTGATGACGAACCTTTTTCGGTTTGTGTGCTAAATCATGTGCGCGCTTGTGCGTTCTCCCGCATGCCCCCACCCACAATGCAATGCATGGGGGCTCCTATGTGTGCATGGCCCTATCCCCCCGCACATGCACGCATGACCCCTGGGATTTCTAGGGGGGGAAAGCCGAAAAACAGTTGTTTTTCGACTCTTTTTTCCCTAGAAATCCCGGGGGTCGTGCGCATATGCACAGTGGAGCTGGGCTGGGTGATGGCTGGTGTGCCAGGCGACATGGCTCCGCATGCCACTTTGGGCACGTGTGCCATAGATTCGCCATCACTGAGTTATAGTTATATTACCTGACTTCCACACTCTTCCAACTGAGTTACTGTGATCATGGGAACATCGATTCAGAAACACACTGAATAGATTAACAGAGTCTTTCGTGGTGTTTATATCTTCTCTAATTTCAATGAGAAGAGCCAGCACATCTTTCTTAGCAGTTGTCAACACTATCGTATTAATGGGAGAGGAAGGTGACAGAACTTTCTTCAGCATCTTCCAGGCATATGAGGACTCCCTTCCCCAAATCAAAGCATACAGGGCTGTGATAATAGTTTACTTAGCAAATAATTATCTGAATATAAATTTTAGGGTGATACTGGGGATGAAAATATATTGACTGGAAAACTCTGCTGGCACCCTGTTTATGAAATACTTTCCCAAGGAGGCTTGACTGATCTTTTCATCACTAAGCAGTGTTAAAAATCCTGGGCTTTTTAGAGAATCTGGAGAATTTTATTACATAGTTTTTTTTAAATAGTAGGCCAATATCACTTTTTCAATATGTCATAGGCTTTCAATTCCCATTGGCACGATCACATCCAGGTATGGTGGGAATTGAAAGCCACACTGTCCTTGCTCTGTCCTCCCCATGCATTTTTTACATTTGCTATTCAAAATTCTCCCATCTGCAAAAACAGTTTGGTTGTGCTTGACATTTCACACATTTCTATCAGCCAATACATTCCTAATGTGGAATCACCATACTTTGTATCTCTTTGTAAATACTGCTTTGGGGGGGTATTCTATTGTTCTTTTTAATTGTGATTTTAGTGGGTGCCTTCTGCTACCATGAACCTATCATTTATTTCATATATGCTAATATATGAATAGAACAGTTCCTAAAATTGTACCTTAGTTTTCTTAACCTTTTGGCCTTTGTGTTCATAGACTAGAAAATCTTTTTACAAGTATTTATTGAAAAATAACTATTCTTGTTTCACTGGGACGGAGACTCCATTCCACTCCATTTGAGAATTACATAAAACTTAATTTAATCTAGTTCTTTTTAGTTACCTATGAATATTTTTAGTTGTAACAATACATATTGTAAAACATTTGTACAGAAAAATAGCAAATAATGTTTGCATGCATATTATATTTTTGTCATTCATAAAGGATTTCATTTTTTTTCTTTTGTCTTATTTCATGAATGCGTATCGATTTGAATTCCTCAAGAGAGCCATTTAATTGAAATGAACAATATGGTCTGGTTGAATTAAATTGTACTTTTAGAAAAGTTGAGAAATGGGCATAGTGGAAAAAGAAACGGTATTGTGAACTGGATTACATTTAATCAACATTAATTAACATGTTAAATAAGTTTTTCCCTTTGCAATATTTAGTGTTGTATTGCAATGAATGGTGGCAGTAGAAGATAATTTGTGGTGAAAGCGTAGTAAGGAAATGCTGAAGGGAAGATTTATATGGAAATGATAATGATAAGACAAAGATGGAATTGAAATGAATGCTAGTGTTAAAAATGATGCAAAGAAAGTAATAAGTGCTGTGAGAAAAGTTAAATGCTAAAATGCAGAATTTGGTGGTGCAACTATTGAAATGTTAAAATAGGCTGTGCTTGGTTTATGAAATAGTTGTCAAGCACAGAGAAAATCAGGCAATTCAGGCAGTTATTCAGGAGTATAAAGATATATTGCAAGCTTAAGCTCTCTACAGAATCTGAGCTAATTCAATGTAGATTGGATTTAGATCTCTTGTGAGCAGCATGCAGGGATTTGTGATTTATGATATGTTTGACCCCTGGGGCTCAGCCTGGTCACCTCCTACAATAGTTGTGTGATTTGTTTAATGTATGTCTCAAGATTACATCTAGGCTTGACATTTGGGACAATATTGTTGTTCCTATATGCCAAAGGAATATACAGTAAGTGAATACAAAAACTGCATGGGGATTGGAGTCTGCTAAGGTCATGTGACAGAAATCTGGAAGAATTATGGTGTAGAGGATGTGAAAGCTGACAACGAGCAAAATTTGGTAAGGGCAGTACAGCTTTATGTGAAACAAAGAGTATGCAGACCACATTTTTCTCTATAGCTGGTCATTGAGAAATATATGAATGTAAGAAAGTTTATTGTATAATTGTTGATTTAGAGAAAGTATATGACAATGAATAGGCTTGTGGAATTCTTGTGCTAATATAGAATATGAAACTTGTTATGATAAAAGTAATATATGATTGAAGTAAATAATGTAAATGAATACCTAGTGAATGATTTAACACTAGTGAGTTAGAGAGACAAAGAAGGGTTATGTGAGCTTAGTTAATATATTGGATAAATATATGAATACTTATGATGATATTAAAGGTGTGTTGGTTGTGGGTGTGAGTATACAGTATATGTATTTTTATATGCAGATTATGCCATTTTATCACTGAGGACCCAAATGATTTTCAGAAAGTGTTAGTTTATATGATACTGTATAATGAATGGTATAGATCTGAAATGAATGCATCAAAAACCAAGGTAGTTTTTGTATGATAGGAAAAATGATTGCAAGCTCTATATAAGTAGAAAAAATAGGGCAAGAAGATAAATGTGTGCACCTTAATGGAACATTTACTAACATTTACTAGAGATAGGCAAACGGATAAAGAAAGGAGATTAGTATGTGATCTGCTGCAGAGAACATTAGTTTTTTTTAAAGTGCACATGACTGCATGATAGCATGCTTTTGCTTACTTTGTTACAGGTGAATATAAACTGCTTAATCTAGGAGAAATAAAAGTAACCATATTTTTCGGTGTATAAGACGCACTTCCCCCCCCCCCCGAAAAAGTGGGTGGAAATGTCTGTGCGTCTTATACAGTGAAAAATATGGTTACTTTTACCGCTGGCCCCACCCTTCGGCCTCTGCCTCCCAGCAATTTGCCTCCTTGCAGCAAACAGCCTAGTCAGCTTCAGCACAGCCTGATTAGCACAAGCAGCTGATTGTCGGTTGGATCAGCCTTCCGATGATCAGCTGTTTCAATTTGCAGGGATTGCCATTGCCTATTGCCGCCTCCGCGCGCCCCATTTTCGGACTCCACATCCCATTTTTGGCCTCCATTTTCCGCTCATTCCGATCCTCGCCACCCGCAATGTTTGCTGCAAGGAGGCAAATTGCTGGGAAGCAGAGGCAGATTTTTTTTTCTTGTTTTCCTCCCCAAAAGTTAGCTGCATCTTATACTTTAGAGCATCTTGTACTCCAAAAAATATGTTAGTTGCATCTGTCTAAAGACACTTGCAAAATGGAACCCCTTTGGGTTCTGCTAATGTGGTTAACAGCCAATAACAACCTGGGTGCATAAGTTAACCCTGAGTTTGGCAGTGAGTGAAATAAATCAGGCGGAAGGGAATTCTACAGATAGTTCTTGACTTAGAACAGTTCATTTAGTGTCTGTTCAAAGTTATGACGTCACTGAAAAATGTGACTTAACGATTTTCACAATTACGACCTTTGCAGCATTCTTTCAAATGATCAAAATTCAGATGCCTGGGAACCAGTTCGTATTTATGACCGTTGCTGTGTCCCAAGGTCATGTGATCTCCTTTTGCGACCTGACAGGCAAGGTCAAGGGGCTAGTCAGATTTACTTAACAACCTGGTTACTAACTTATCAACTGCAGTGATTTAACACTTAACAACTGAGGCAAGAAAAGTCATTAAAATGGGGCAAAACTCACTTAACAAATGTCTCACTTAACAACAGAAATTTTGAGCTCGGTTGTGGTCCTAAGTCGAGGACTGCCTGTATTTGCAGCATGCAGATCTTCAACCCTCTGTTCTAAATACCGTATATTCACCTACCATTGCTTTAAATATCACCAAAAGTGATAATGGCATAGATACGCTTGCATCCTGCCTAGGCTTACCATTGAAGGTTATCTCTGTATTTGGACCAATATACAGTAGCTGAGAAGAATTTGGGAGGCATAAAGGGTTAAGAAAAGGAGACGTTGCTCCTCTTCAAGCTGTCCCGCTTTTCATTACAGCAGTAGTGAAGTGTAGCAAAATAAACCCACGAAAATGTCTTGTGTCTATTATTTGGAAGTTTTTTATGTATTGATTGTCACATAATCTCCTGTTCATATTTTACAGGTTGAAGTGCTCCACAAGTCTTTGATAAAACAGCAAGAAGAACAGACAAGAATAGCAGCTTTGGAACAGCAGGTACACAATTATTCTCTCTCTCACACGGAGCATAGATCTCTGTGACTAATATCCACGACTGTAATATTCATTTTAATGTCAAAAATGTGTTCTAATATAGAAACAGTATACATTTCTATGGTCCAGAAATCGTAATGTTGTTAATGTAACTTGTCATCGTGACGGCTCGTGTTTTAAGTTTTGAACAGAATATGTATTCAAAGTTCATTCAGGAATAATTGTATCTATCTATCTCCTTGGTAGTCTTTACAAGTCTTTACTTCTTTTATCAAACTATTATTCTGTTTTTTATCTATAAAAAGATAACATTTATTTTGTGAGTAGGCAGATATTTAAATGGAACATGTAATTATCAGATATGAGAAAAACAGGAGATCATTTCATTTTTCATCCAGTTCTTTTCTTCCAGATCCAGTCATGCACATCAGACTTTGAGAATGAAAAAGTAGAACGCCAGAACTTGCAAATCCAGTTGAACAAAGCCGTTAAGGAAGTGTGGAAGGCAACAGACGAAATTACTCGTCTTCGGCCCTCAGTAAGTATTGGTGGATTAATTAAAGACTGAATCTTTACTAGAGCTGTGCAGAGGTCCAGCATGAAAGGTAAAATAAGAGTTATCCTGTGGTAAATGGGCGCCCAATAAACTGGATAGGTGGATGGAGAAAGAAGGAGAGGAAGAAAGGAAAGAAAAGGAAAGGAAAGGAAAGGAAAGGAAAGGAAGATTTGCAGCAGGTATACATATACTTCTAGCATCTGTCAGGAACACCATAACGCAATTGAGTCTTTTTCTGAGATATGATAGCTGTTCAGTCTTGGGGAAAGTCTGAATGTGGCTCTGAATCACAATTTGCTCTTCCAATCTAGATTTGCACAGCCCTAAGACATCCTTTCCATTTTCCACACATACGATGTATACTGAACTACAATTGTTGATAAGTTTGTATTTTATTTGCCAGGTGTGTTGTTTTTTAAAACAATTTCGCACACTCTGTTGCAACTTCTGACTATTTGATGCTGTACCAACTCCTTTGAGAACCTTTCTTTGCCTTTGGTTTTAAAACAGCATCTGGTGGGGAATTTAGAAATATGGTAGATAATATCAAAACAGTTAGACAGACTTCTGATATAAAACTTCAATGCATTTTTTTCTTTACACATCACTAGATTCTGTTACATTTCAGTCAGATATCCTTTTTAAATTCAATTATATTTAGATATTTGACCCCTAAAAGAAATACCGTTGGCATGCATTATAAATTATATACTGTCATATTTAAATGCAACAGTTTTTTTTCCAGAAGTTTCCAGAACATGGTGGATGTTTAGAAGTCTTAGACAACTTCCAGGCCACTTTTGAAGACAAGTTGAGGATACAAGACAAACGTTCTTCACCAAAACGTATAAGCCTTCTGGATGAAAGTTTCCTGGAGTGTCCAAAATGTAAAACCCAATATCCTACTAGCCAGCATAGGGAATTATTAGCTCACATTGATTTCTGTACTGTTTAAGTCCTAGAGTAAGCCTGTAGCTCTGTCTCAATACACCCATGCAATTTAACAGAAAATAATAACTCTTTAAAAAACAACTCATGAAGATGCTAAAGGACTACAGTTCATATTTCAACCCAAACATTTGTGCTGTAATTTAATGATCATGAAGAACCAGGCAGTAAACAACTTTGTGCATGGTATCTTCAATTCTGAACTACTGATTGTATTTGCACTCTTGGGCAAGAAAGTTATCTTATTTCCTCTAGGCTAATGCATCATGCAAATGTTCAATTACTGCTGTTTTTTTACTTTACTGTATTAACATGTGATTCTGTGCCTTGCCTCCAGAAATGCATGTTGACATTTCAGTTTACCGAGGTCCTCTAACATTTGCAAAAAAGGAAATTCTTTTTAACATCCAGTGAGCTGTGAACATATAGGCCACACGAAGGAACGCATGGAGACAGTTGGTGTAATGGGAAAACAAATATCACGTAGCCCAACTTCTAATTTCCACTGAACTCTTCTTTGCAGAAAGCAAGCAAGTCCCAAATTCAGAACATCAGGGTGTGTCTTGACTATCCATTTTGTTAAAGATAGGCTCTCATTTGCACTTGTTATCCCTGAGCTGAAAGCTTAGAGATATAACTTTATCAGGGAACCTGTATAAGGAAATGCTTTTAATAAAATGGAATTCAGCTATGCCACCAATCCTGTACATATGTCTTTTTTAAAATATCAGGAATGGCTGTACATGCAGCTTCTTGTTATTCCTTCTTGATTTTATTATATCTCCTGTGCTGTTCTTTTGTTTGTAACTTCTACTGTGCTATTTCTTCAATGTGATTTGAGCTTCTAGTCATGCTTCCCAGAATTTGATTGGATTGTATCTCCTTTAGGAGACACTGTGTCTTGATGGCTTATAAAGCTACTGCTTAACTAGATAAGAACAATGTTTTGTAACCACCACACGGATATTTCACATTGATCTGAAAGCAAGACTGTTACCAAAATCATATGGTTCCCTATGAGTGTGGTTTCCCCCAAAACCGGACGTAAATGCTGGTTTTCTGCAAAAGTGTGAAAATGCAGCTCTGTGACCGTGGGGCACTGCAAGTGGCCGTAAATACAACCCGGTTGCTGAACTCCCAAAGTTTGATCATAGGGATGCAGAAGAACTTCTGGACTTCGAATCCAGACCGTAAGTAGCCCGCAGGTAGGTCTGTCGTAACTGAACGGTTGCAAGTTGAGGATTATTTACAGTTATGCACATTTTGTGGAATGAATAAAATGAAAAGGGGAAAGTAGCCTTGGGTCTTAGTCCTCTCTGTGCTACAGAATAACTACTGGTATGAATGACAGAGTTATAATCCGACCTGAAACTGTATCTGTTTCATATTAATCATCTGCGATGGAGAATATGTTTTTCTATAAATCCCACCACATTATTCCAATAAGAGGGGGAAAGATTTCAATGCCCAAGAACTGAAATTAATGTATCATAAAGATAGATGATATGTGCCCTACAATAAAATAATAACCATTTAATTCATTTTTTCTAAAATGTTTTCCTTTACCCACAATTTCTGAAAATTGATGTTACTGTTGCCATTTGGGAATGGGGTGCAGGATCCCTTTGAATCAGACTTGATTCCTAGCAATTGCCAGGTCAAATCCCAGGAGTTTTCCTGACAATGTTTTTTGGAAGCGGTTTAACCCTGTTTTCTAGGCCTGACCCAAAAGCACTCAACTTTGTGCCCAAGGTAGGAGTAGAATTTACATTCTCTTGCTTTCTAGCCTAGTGCCTTTAAGCAATACACCAAACTGACTCTCAAAATTCCCAAATAGACTATCTCATGGGCTAGAATGTGTGATATGCATTACACAGAATGCTACTTCAATAAATATATAGTGATGCTTTCTAATAAAGACTGATTTAATAATAAGGTTTAAATTGTTATAATCTGGTAACATATTTTGGGTTTTTTTTTAAATGAATCAGGAAGGCCACGTGGCTGAGTTATTCAAAAACCATTTAAGCACACAATCAAAATGGGAAGCAATAATTGTTCCTAATTTATTTTCCCTTGTAAAAGGGACACCATTTGGAACAGTTAGATTTGGAAAAATAATATAGGAAGTTCTACTTGGGGAGTACAACTACTTGGGAATCAGAAATTGTTTTGGAAACTAGCAGCCTTGCCATCTCCCTCAGTGTCGTTTTCCAATTGATGATGACAACTGTCATGTGAAGGATAATAAACCCAAGAACTGACATGGTTATTGTGCCCAAAATATTTTTTTCAGAGAAACTGCCAACCATTCATAATGTAAGTCAAGAAAGTGTTAAGTTGTGTGATTGCCTTAATTAGGTATGTGTTGTTTTCCAAATACTGAGGAAATATTTTGGGGGTTTAACAGAAGAGACTTGGCAGATAGGGGTGAATGGAGGTTGTCTCATTTGTTGACGAATTCAGAACTAATAAGAGGAACACTAGATGGGGAAAAGTAGAAACAGATTTTGGGCACCCAGGTAGAAGAATATATTTTACCTCAGAGAAGACCAAACTCTGCAATTATCCCAGCTTCCTAATTCATAAGGTATGAAAGTTGCCAAGACCCTACATAATGTATTTTGGATGAATAATACTAGAGTTGCTTAAGAAAGCTGCATGGCCCTCTATATCCAATAATGGCAGTTTGTTTCCCTGTCTAAATAAAGGGTTTATTATATGTCTGCAATGCAGAATGCTAATGTTCACATAGGAAGGTCTGCTTTGTCTACACTATGAAAGGACTCCTATGCTATCTTAATTTAAACATAACACAGATTTCAAAGAAAGAATAATTGCTTGACTAGATCTATTTCACCGCCCAGAGTCCCTCTTTGAGGGAGATGGGTGATTTAGAAACACGAAAAATAGATACTTGTTTCTGAACACAAAAGCAGAAACACCCTCAAGTTTGATTCCTGATGATTTTTCTATGCACATATTGCAAACCAAACTGGTATTGCACCTGGAAGATTAGAATATTAATAATTGTTATTATTTTATCTAGTATATATGATAGATGGTCATCATGAATTTTGTACCCATCTGGGTGCAGTCAATTGTTGTCTTTTATAACATTTCTGTGCTTTGAATTATAACAATGTCATCACTCAACTGATTCATATTTTATACAAGCAGCTGTTATGACGTTCATTTTTATCTTCCCTGTGAATTGTTCCTTTTATATTGCCCCTGGAGTAACAAATGACTCAACTATATAACTGTTGGTATAACTTGTAGTAGTATTGTAATCTAGGTACTTAACTCTCGTTCACAGTTCTCCCAATCTTGTTCCTTTATACCTCTTTGAAGCTTGATGTGTAGAAGCACAGTTGCTGACAGTTGACAATGTGTCTTAATCATGGAGAGTTTGTTGTGCCTAATCATATTCCAGATATTGAGTAGCATCATTTCATCTTATAAGAATTTGTAAAAGCTTCACAGATTTATAGCCATGACAATATAACGCGACAAAATTAGTTTTGCAGCACCTTAAGTACAATTTTATTGTTCAAAAGATTGATAATTACCTTGACTAAGTTAGTGATGTTAGTGGTGAGGGAACACCATATACATAGACTTAATTTCTCTCACAAAAATCCATTATTTTGCAACTTCTCGAAGCTTCTTCTTACTAAGGCTTTGTAAAGTGGTACTAGAGCTTCATGTGATCTTGATTCTATCCCTCAATGCAGCTTAGGATTGCATTAGCTTTTTTGTTTGCTGCTGCACACTGTTGGCTCATATTTAAGTGATTGTCCACTGGGACTCCAAGATCCCTCTCACAGTTACTGGCATTAAGCCAAGTTTCAGCTAGCCCGTACCTATACAGTTGGTTTTTCTTGCCTAAGTGTAAACCTTTACTTTTATCTATGCTGAATTTCATTTTGTTAGATAGAGCCCAGTGTTCAAGTCTGTCAAGATCTTTTTGGATCTTGAGCTTGTCTGCTGGGATGTTGGCTATTCCTGCCAGCTAGTGTCATTTGCAAATTTGATGAGTTCCCCTTCTATTCCCTTGTCTAGATCATTTATGAAGATATTGAAGAGTACTGGGCCCAAAATAGGATCTTGTGGTACCCCATTGCTTCCATGTAGCTGTAGTTCCATTGAGGAGTACATGTTGACTAAAATTTGTCAGTCAGTTACAAACCCATCTGGTATTGCAAACTATTTCACATTTTTCTAGCTTGCCAAGAAGTAGGTTGTGGTCTACTTTATTGAATGCTTTACTGAAATCTAAATATGCTATGTCCACAGCATTTCGCTGATCCAGTAATTTAGTCACTTCATCAGAGAATGAAATAGCATTTGTTTGGCATGATCTGTTTTTGACAAACCCATGTTGGCTTCTGGTTATAAATTTGTTTACTTCTAGGTGTTCACATATTTGTTGCTTGATTATCTTTTTCAAGTTCTTCCCAGGTATTGATGTCAGGCTGATGGGTTTGTAATTTCCTGGATCAGTTTCCCCATCCCTTTTTTTTTTTTTTTGAACAATGGGAACTACATCATCTCTTTTTCAGTCCTCCTAAAGATATATTTCAATGGTTCTGAAATCATGTCTGCCAGTTCCTTCTAACTCTGGGATATAGTCCATCAGGACCTAGTAATTTGAATCCATCCAGAACAGATAGATGTTCTCTTACCTTATTTTTGTATATTTTAATTTGCATTCCTAACCTGTCATTTACGGTTCTGTTTTTGGTAAGTTGAGCAGTGTTTTCTTTTTGCATGAAGACAGGTGTCAGTATTAGAAGCACAATCATGTATTAGCCTAGCTGTAGACAGGCTTCTAAACTGCCATACAATAGTGAAATGT
>JANHJO010003325.1:85511-97672 GCA_032468235.1 Pseudoxyrhopus heterurus
AATTCTTTGACGCTCGGCCTTCCTTATGGTCCAACTTTCACAGCCATACATTGCAACTGAGAAAACCATAGCCTTGAGAGTTTAATATATAATATAAGTTTAATATATCTCTTAATATTGGAGATTTATTATAAAGCAGTTTTTGTGCTTGATTGCATTGGCACAAAAATGGGAGTCCAGAATTTCTAAGTATGCTAAAGGACTTGCTAGTGTATGCTTCCCAATTGTTTCTCATTAAAGGAAAACTAAATAACAACAGCAGGAACTTGATAGTCATGGATGGCTTAGCATTATATCCAAATTGTTGACTCAGGATATTTTAAAGAGGGGTTGTTTTCTATCTTTAACATAATGATGAGATGCATACAATTAAAGTAATTGGAAAATCCATGAAGGATTATGTGTACCAACCCTGTTCTTTGCTATCAGTAAGCCAGAAATGTTAGCTTACTGTTTGTGTTAATGGCACCCTTTTTAAAACCTATTGTTCTAAATAAGCGTATTATTATGAAGTGGCTTAACTGGATACATCAGTACTTCTAGGATACCTGGTTAAGCTAGGTTCATGTGATTTATAGCATTCTAGAAAAGCTGCTACTTTTTAAGAACACTAAGAACACTAGAAGCTACTAGAAGTTCTGTTTCTAGTGTTCTTACAGATATTGGTATTTTATTCAACAGAACTTTTACAGGAGCCAAAATAAGTAATATTCCCACTGGTCTATGCCAAGAGCAAAAGATACTTCGGACTTTGTAAGTACATCATTTCTCGTTATAGTCTATTTTTATAAATAGGATCATAGTGTCAGGAAATCAATTTGATGTTGGTAAGTTTGGTAATAGTTTGCTTTTTGGGGTACAAAAAACACATTAAAACAAATTTGTGTATATTTTATTTATTTATTAAAATTATGCTACCCATCTTGCCAAAGTTGATTCTAGGCCATTTGCAAGTTAGTTGACTACTTAAAAAACAAGCAAACCTTAATTAAAAGCCAGGTATGTTACACATTTTTATTAAGTTCAGTATTATAGGGCTAGCTTATAAATTGTAGTTTATAGCAAGTCCTGTCCAAATGACATTAGGTATGCTAGGAAACAGCAAATATCTAGTTAATGAATAGATGGTAGCTACTAATAAATTATTGTGGTTTATTTCCAAATTTGATTAAAATTGTGAGGCTTGCCATTGCTGAATAAAGAGAACTTTTAAGAAAATAGCTAATCCTGAAATTTTTAATGTAGTACATCAATTTATTATTTAATTTATTCTCACAGAGAACACACTGTTATAAATAATTATTGCATTAATTTTATGAACTGCTGAATTTAAGTGCTCTATTTCTGTTCTGTACTTCTGAATTAAGTTAAATGGAAATAATGTCCGTTTCTTAAGGAAAAAAACTAGGAAAAATCGTTACAGCAATATTGTTAAGAGGATGATTTGCTGCAAAGCTCAAGTAAAAACCGAACAATTTTATATAAATTAAGATTGCTTTTTTCTTTCTTTTCCTTTTCCTATCTTTTAAGGGATTTGTCTTACAACAGTATAAAAGAACTTCCACATTTTAAAGGTTGCAGTTCCCTAGAAGAAATGTAAGTAAAGAACACACTGGATCTAATTTGTTAGTGGTTTCTATTTTGTTTGGTTTCCATATTTCAAGCTTGAAGGGACCTTCGGGGTTTTCTAGTCAAACCCCATGCTCAAGCTGGAGAACCTATACCATTTCAGACAAATGACTGTCCAGTCTCTTAATATTTGTTCGGTTGAGACTCTGGTCTATCCATTAGAATAAGATAGCAAATATGGTGCTTGACCAGACTGCACCAAAGCAGCTGCTTCCTCACAGATCCAGTCCACCTCTTCAGTACACTGAGGAGTTTGGGAAGAAGCATTAGAGGGGATTTGGAAGTTTATCTGTGCCCTCAGGGTCACCTGAATAATGCAAATAGATGTGGAGCTTTCTTGGAACTGTTGAAAGGACTGTGTTGTAGACTGGAGATAGATGATGTCATATCCCTCCCCCTCTGTTATGGCTTCAAAGACTCTAAAAGAATGCAAATGACCAGCTATCTGCAAAGAATATAAATCCTTCCATTCCCCACCATCCAGTCAGAGCTGAAGAAGCTTCTTAAATGAGAAGTAAAACATCTCCAAAGAAAGACAAGGAAGTCCAGTTGCCTCTTGAAAAAGCACCTTTTGGGTAACCATGACCTGGATGACTGAGAATTTTCATAAATATTAGAGAGGATACCTAGGGCAGGAAGAAGAACAGCCGAGTTTGACTCTAGTCAGACAGCGGCAACAGGACATTTTTGAGCCGATAAGTGGGAATGTGAATGGCAAAAAAGTAGCCATTCTCATTGTGTCTGCTGAATGCTGCCCAGTGGCCCTTTCTAAGTCAACTTGTTCCCTTTTAAGGAAAGATAATTGCCAAGAAGATCTGAAGAGCAATTATGAAGGATTGTCATAGCATTTGATCAATAGAACTTTTCAGATTCAAAGAACATCAGACATCAGACAATTGGACAGTACCAATGGATATCTGAAATCAGTCTGAGTCATAAGGAAATCCAATGCAGTTCTACCATCTCTCATTGTTGATTAAGGCCTCTTGTGAAATGGAAGGAGAATGGATTCAAGCAGCAATGTATCCTTCTTTGAGTGAGGGGATATTTCCATTATCTCTGGAATAAGCTGATGTACTGTATATACCCTGCTCAAGAAATCTTATTTTGACCTGATTATTTTGAATAATTCTCGGCTAGATAAACCTTCTCAGAGGCATCTCCCACTTGGACTACAACCTGAGGCTGCCCTTGGAAAGGATTCAGAATGTTCAGCTAGTACAAAGTGTGGCCCACGCATTTACGAGTATATCCATATACAGCATACTCAGAAGAACATTCTGTTTTGGGTGTTGCACTGGCTGATTCAGGACTTGTAGTTCTCAGAACCAGTCTTTTTACTGTATCTGCCTGTCCAGTCAGGTTGAATAGTATCAACACTGTCCAGTTCAGTCCATCTGAAGTGGCATTTTTGGATAAATGCTCCCAAATTCTGGAATTGCTTCCCCACAGAGATTTAGTCTGTTCCTTCCCTTCTGGGATTCAGGAGAGCAATTAAGATCTGGTTATTGTAACAAGTGAGGGGAAAAGGTACACTATGATTGTTCATTTGAATCTTGAGAATGTATGTATTCAGAAGATTTTTCAACCCAAATGTGACCACATTAATCAAATTGCCTTCTTTTTTCCACTTTTGTGTAATTCTGATGGTATATTTGATTTAGTTTGTGGTTTGTTTTTTGAAGGATATTTCTTTATTATTAGGGTGGAGGGGGACTTAGTGATATTTCTGATTGTTAGCTGCCCAGAGCTTTTAAAATAAAGTAAACAAATAAAAAAGTTTAATTGGTTTATAATTCACAGCAAGTGGTTGTGCTTAAACCTGTATTCTTCTTGTGGAAGATGATCTGTTATAATTAGTGCTGAAAGCATACAGTACTGTTAATTTAATTTCTGTTTCTTTCCTGTCTCTGTTAAATTTAATTATTTCATTTTTAGCCTCTTTCTTTAGCTTCAGCAAGGTCTCAAAGATGTTCCTGAGTTGTAGAAGTATAGGATATTTTATATATTTCTTACTTCTAGTTGTCATTATTCGCTTCATGTTCTTCTTTGTTTGAGGCTGTTCCCTTTGGAGAGTTACTTCCTCTGTCAGTTCCTGATATAGCACATTCTTTCTGTGATCTAATGGTTGTTCATATTCTCTTAGGAGGTGAAGTATTAACCTTTCAGTGCTCCAGTCTTTGTTTTTAGACAGTGCTACAAGCTTATACTGGATGCAAATGTATCCCAAGTTGTTTTCAGACAGGAACAGAAATTTGCCAAAAGCACTGTAGGTCATGACTCAGAATCATTTCCATTCATTTTCAGTTCTGTTACAAAAGCATCAGATAAAAGAATTTTATTTCTTGTTCCTCTCTCAAAGACATTCTTTTGGTTTTTCACACTATTTTATAAGCAATAATTAGTGTTAAGTGACATGTTAAATGGGACTCTATTTCACCAGAATATAATGAAGCATCAGATGTATAGCTTTTCTTGATGAAAATTTTCCTACATAACTAATTACTTCATTTCAGATATTTGCAGCATAATCAAATTGAGGAAATCAAAGAAGATACATTCCAGGGATTAACATCTTTGCATACTCTGTAAGTATACTTTCTCTTTACAAATGTCTTTAAGTTAAGAGAAGTTTGAAAATGAATGGTTGTATTCAGGTTTGGAAGACAAACTGGTTATCCAAAGCAAAACAAAAATCAGTAAAATATTTATTGGCTTCCTATCTCAGATTTGGGGTAGCATCAATGACACCAATCAAAATTTATTACATAAACCCTTCCCCTTTTCCTCCTTAATATATTAAATATTAAGTGTGTAGATACATTTGAATGAAGAAGAAAAAGGTAGTAATAGAAAAAATTTCAGATTAAATACTGTCACCTGGATCTATCAATTTTTGTAAATAAGACAGAACGGTACCAAATCCTCATTCAGAATTAGTCTAAATCCAAACCACTTCTCCTGACTATGTATTTAATCTGCCTAAATACAACCTCCTCCTTACACGTTTTGCTCATTTAAAAGTTTTAACAAATTGATAATAAGTAAACAAATATGATATTGTGAAATGTTTTCTTGGACAAGTCGAATCCTAAAGATATATCTTGTGCAGCATTGAGTCCTGATGTTCCATGATTTGGTTTTCTGCAAAGTAAATCAAATACACATAAACCTATGTTGACTTCTGATGGGATTAGTAAATAATCATTTGTTCTTGACAAATATTTAAATGAAAATGATTCTTAATGCATTTGAATTACAGATTCCTTCACTGAGTGGCTACAGACAATCCCAGCTTTTAGTGCAGGTTTATAGCAGAAGAGCTGACAATGATAGGCTTTAAGAAATTAATAATACACACATACACACACACGTTTGGTAATAAGCTCTTCAATATCAATTTACATAAAGCAATGTAGGCTGAGACAACATGCAGATATTATAGGGAAATTGTTCCATTAAACTGATAGCATATGGCTTAACCCAATGATGGGAAGCAACTAATTAACTTTTTTGTCATGCAAAAGAATTTAAATATAAAGATAAACCATTTTTAACATTCCATTCTGGTGTCCATAAAGGCATTTTCATGTATGGAGTAGAGTCTTGCGTCCTTTTTTGGCAACAAAGCAGGTGTTCATGTCCCAGGTTTCAAGATGTAATTGCATTCTGATTTAGGTAAGCTGGTGCCCTAGAGAACAGAGAACAAACAGAATATTACAGTTTCATACTGTGTGGAGCTTAGACCTTTATGTCCCCAAACTGTAAAGCTTTCCATTGAAGTAAGACTTTTAAAATAATTAGATAAAGAAATTTGTCAAGATGACATTGTAAAATACAGATAAACTCAGGTTATTTATCTGTTAGAAACTTAGTGTGACCTAAAACATAATGTAATCACTGAACTGCAAGCAATGACCATTTGAAAGTGTCAGTGTAAATCACTAACACAATAGTTCTTTTTAAAATTGCAGTGATCTCAGCAGAAACTTGATCCACCGGGTTAACAAGGAAGCATTTACTACGCTTGGTGCTATTACCAACCTGTAAGTAGGACGTTTAGCATAATGGACATTTTCAATCTTAAAATGTTATAATTTCTTCTCAAAAAATTCTCTTTTACACAATGTGTTCAAACCATTCATCCTGTATTTAAAAAGAAGCAAAAATAATGTGAAAGATAGTACCTTGTCACATACTTTATTGCACTTTAATGAAAAAACCTGTGGAAATCTAGATTGATGTTGATTTTCTCCCAAATCCCTATTTGCTGATCTCATGCAAAAGAAACATGGATCTTTTAGTGCCTTTCAATACCATTGACCATGGTATCTTTCTGGACCGGCTGTGGAGAATGGTAGAGAGAGGCACTGTTTTCCAGTGTTTTTTCTCCTTTCTTCACAACTCGTTGCAGTTGGTGTTGGATGTGGAAGGAGAGGTCCAGCCCTAGGCATTTATAATGTGGGATACCTCAAAGTGCAGATCTCTCAACACTCCTCTTTGGGTGAGGTTATCTGATGGCAACGGTTTGATATCATCAATACACTGATGATACCCATTTGTACATCTCCATCCCTGTCCAGGAATAGGATGCCTTTTAGAAGTTCCACAGTGCTAGATTCTGTCAAGGGAGGTAAGGAACATGTTAAGTACCAATTGAACCCATTCCTGAACCAGAAGATCTTGCTCACAGTGACTCATGCCTCATCACTTCCCAGTTGGACTGTTGCAACAAGCTTTACGTAGGGCTTCCAATTACAACACGACAGCCAAAATGCAGCAGCTTATGCAGAATTGGGCACCTCTTAGTTTGCCATGTTACACCATTGCTGTTCAAACTGCATTGGCTCCCACTTCCTTTCCAGGTGCAATTCAAGGGGCTGGTTATCACCTTTACAGCTCTACATGGCACAGGCCAAGTCATCTTTCCTTGAAGTTATCTGCCCATTTCAGATACAGTGTACATGCTCCAGGTCCCTCCCCTTAAATGTTGGCATCTCCTGGGACCTGGGAAGTATGCTTTTTCAACAGGTTCCCCCAGAGAATTTCCAGAGCTATCCAGCATATGGGTGGATCTGCATATGGGACAACAAGTTATAAGATTTCTAATAGAGAATTTTAATTGAGTTCTTTCTAATGGAGAATTTTAATTAGCTCATACACAATAGATTTTTCCAATTTCTCTAAATTATCTATGTCATATCCTCTTACAGTCTTTCATACTCCTTCCATCCCCACTTAATGACTACTGCCCAGTCATTAGCTACCTGGCTGCATGGGACTGTTATACTTTGTCAAGGTGGCAAAAGCTGCTGTGTTGTCAGAAATGACAACCTTGCAAGCATGGGGAAGCAAAAGAGACTGGTAAATATCATCTGGCTTTGCCTGTTCGATAAGATGCTTGTCAGACAAAATAAATGTATTCGTTTTAATGGCAACAGGAAATCTAAAGTCAGTGAAATAAAGTAAAAGAGGTCACGTCCCAATTCATTTTTTGCCATGAAACTCACTAGGTAATCTTGTACAGCCTTCATCTCTCAGCTAAGGTTTGTTTGTTTTTTTGCTTTTGTTAAGCATATGCCTCTGTAATTTTCTGGAGGGCTACAAACAATATAAACAAAAAAAAATAGATTGCAGCTTTTTAGTAGAACCTGCTTGTTATAGAATTACTTGCTATTTCTTCTGTTTTTGTTTTGCAAATTCAAGTATTTAGTATTTTTGTTTCCCCTCATACTTATTTTTTTTTCTTGCCATCCCTTTAGTGACTTAAGCTTCAATATGTTGACGTCATTTCCAACTGGAGGTCTGAGTAGATTAAAGCAACTTAAGCTGATAGGCAATATTGAACTGAAAGAAACCTTATCACCAAAGGACTTCACGAAACTCAGGTAAGTCAATAATTAAGTTGGTAGCCTCATATTTTAACTATACAGCTGTTCTGTTCAGATTACACTTGCTTTCCCCAAAGTGTGACAATTCATTTAAGACAGCCCTGTATCTTAGCAAGCACTCTTCTTACATTTTCATGTGCAGAACAAAGGTGCACGAGCAAATAAATTGAACTGCCACCTTAGAAACTGTGATTTATCATAGATTTAACAACACGGGCCACTTATGCTCCGCAGCATCTTTCTGGGACTCCTATAGCATCCTAAAATCATGCTGTTGAAATTAGGAAGTAAAAAATGGGCAAATTTGGATAGCACAGATTTTGGCTAAAAAAAAAGTGAAAAAATAAGGTGATTGTGGAAATGCAAGCCATCTAGGAGATATAATGCTCTAATTTCCTGATTTCTCTAAATTGTCTGTGTTGTGTCCTCTTAAAGTCTTTCATATTCCTTCCATCCCCATTTAATTAATGCTGTATTTAGCTGACTGGCTGCATGGGACAGTTGTACTTGTTGGCAATAGCTGCTGTGTAGTCATAAATGACATCCCATGCAAGCAGTGATAACAGCGGAACAGCTCATCTCCTGGAGTTGTGGATATTTCTTTGCTGGAGGTTTTCAAAAAGAGATTGGACAACCATTTGTCTGAGATAGTATAAGTTCTCCTGCCTTGGGCAGGGAGTTGGATTACAAGATCTCCAAAGTCCCTTCCACCCTCTGATTCTACACTTAAAATCCCTATTGAATTCAGAATCACCCCCAAACCAGTCTTCTTTTTTAGTACTGTATCACTACAAAGCTTCTCCTTACTAGTAGGAAACTAGTCCATTGTTCAATCTGTTATGAAGAATTGGGACAAAATTCTTTATTCTTTCATGTACATATCAAAAATTTAAATATGGATTCATGCTGTTTCTGCCTTTCCCAAATCAAATTTTGGTAGCTTAATCTTTCTCTATAGCTTATCTAGAGGATGAAAGGCTAAATTTCCAAATAAATGTGATAAATGTATTTAGGCCTTAAAAATTTTTAACTTCGATAATTCACCATCTGTTTAGTTGCAAAAAAGAGAAGCTATTGGAAAACTATACAGTGAGGAATATTGCAAATAGATTTTGCATTCTTGTTCTTGATTCACATGATAGATGCATAATATTTTATATACTCAGTGTCCTTTATGAAAAGGACTGTATCACAGAGGTACCGTGCTTGCTTTACACTTGTAAGTCTGTATATTCAATTATCTCATTTCCAAATTGGGTTGCAAAAGATCTCAGTATGAAATTTTTGGCAGTTCATGCCAATAGCTAAATTATAATGAACTAACTGATTATAGACAACACTGAGATAAATTACAAGAAAGCAGTTTCTTTGGTATTTTTTTTCTTTTATAAGACTTTTAATTTCTTAATCAAGTTCTCCAGTCTCTAACAGTATTATAAAACTCATGTTTTATATTAATAATGTACCTCATCCAGTCTTTGGCATTTCTATTTTAATAATACCTATCGATGAGACTTTTATCTTGGACATAGAAAAGTGGTGCACAAACGAGCATAACTAATATATAGACTTACATGGTTTAGTTATATCACCGGGGCCTAAAACATAACTGGCATTTACAATTCAGCTGACCTATGTTTCATATTGAAAATCTTGAGATAATATTTTATCAGTTTTGACCTCCAGAAATAAGAGGGAACAAGCAAGAATCTGTAAAAAAAATTCCTACCATACTTTTAGGGAAGCTTGTAATCTGTATTCATAGAACAAGTAATACTCTAAACTGGGTTCTGACTGATAAATAGATAGTTGCACCTGACATTATAAAGTATTGGTACCAGTATACTGTAGTAAGTAGACCTACATATTGACTTCGATACAATTAAGCTTTGGTTCTGTGTGTTCATTATAAAGAAAATGGGGGGAAAAGTGCATTTGCCATTTGTTATGAAGAATAGGAATGTATAGTGCAGTACAGAGATCCCAACTGTTAGGATTCTTCAGCTTTCAATCAGATGTTCATTATTTTAGAGCAGCAAGTAATATATTTTAAATCATGCTTTAATTAATCTTTTCCTTATCTTTTCCCCCCTCATTTCTTACCCAGGATAAATATTTAATATTTATTAAAATTTATATACCGCCCTCTCCTAGGGACTCAGGCTAGTAGATCTTTTAACACTGAGTCCCTAGGGACTCAGGCTAGTAGATCTTTTAACACTGACATTGTCAGCCTAGTTATTGGATGAAATGAGTTTGTCCAGAGTATTATACTCTTGAAAGAGCAACAACATCCATTGTTTCTGCTCAGTCTACAATGGCAAGAAAATAGTATGACAAGTATACACAAGTATAGTATATCAAATACACAAAACATTCTCAGAAGTCAACTTGAATTGAGTTATTTCTTTGATTAAGGCCAGTTCAGAAGAAATAAAGGGCAAGGCTCTGTTGTTTGTTAATAACTTTTGTCAGCCCTCCAAGGTACACAATACCCAGAAATACACAACTTTACTTCTATTATAAGGTTATAGTAACAGAATCTTGCAAGTCTGAATGTGCTTCCCCCTTTCCTCTTTTTATATCTTCAGGAGATCTAGGGAGGATCATGTCTGAAACACTTTCTCAAATTACACTTCTGCCCCAGATTTAAATATACTTTATCTGACTGCTGTCTTGGTTGTGGCTTTTCTTCCTGTTCCTTCTTTTCCTTACACATCTCCTATGGAAACCTCATTTTGGATAAGCCCAGCAGGCCAGATGTATTCCTGCTACTTGGAAATTGATTTCACTCAGAGAGCGAGAGAAGCTAGTTTAGTATCATATTTCTGTTAGCAGTGATAACTTGTTACTGTTCTAATGTTGGTGTTTTTCATTTGTTATATATTTAAGGTTAATTGGAGTCATTAGTTTTTTAATAACCAAAATCAATGTGACAGAATATAATTAAAAATAATATAAACTATAGATCTGACCAGTCCTGAATGCATAAATATTTCTGGCATTCCTTGAATTAGTTAAGAGAGAGGCACAGTGCAGGAAATCCAGACTGAGCATTTCACATAGAATTTCATGTAACCCGAGAGAACAATAAGGATGACAGGTGTGGGCTTAGTGCTGTGCTTTCCTGGGAATTCACTTACGCAAGGGTGTTGCTCTCCAGCCAACTTGATGAATGTTTGTTTCAATATGCACAGGTAACAACATGATTTCACAAAACATCTTGCTTCCCTAAAGATAACACTATAACATAATGTTGGATTACATTCAGATGATGTTTCTTAATTTTCAATTTGTATCAATCTAGACTATATCCTTTTTCTCTAAATAAAGTCAAGCTTTAGAAAATGTCAACATTGATTTTAACCTCAAGGTGTTCTCAGAACATATTTTTGAAAAATCTGTTTCAAAAAATGCTGCTGCTTAAAGAGGTGAGGGGAGAAAAACTTGTCAATTCTCCCGTTGAATACCAAATGGGACCTGAATGAGACCCACTTCATAAATTATCTAATCTGGAATGAAAAAGTAGTATGTGTGACAGACACCTGGTTGGTTGGGTGAATTGGACAGTATCATCTAATCTCAGATATTCCTACCTGGTTTCTGTGATCTGAAGCAGAGCTATAAAGTAGGCCTCAGGGAGGGAAGAGTTCCCATCATTGTAAAGGATTCCCATTCCATTCTCATGACAAAGCCAAAAATGATACAGGCCAGGGGTTCTGAGTGTATGTACCCTAGAGCAAAGTGAGCAAATTAAGACAGGAATCCTGATGGTATACTAGGAACTTTCCTAATTGAACTAATAGTGCTAGTCTTAGAGATAGTGTTGAATGTTAGCTTAGGGCTTGAGATTTTCAAGCTCTTGAATGCAGTTTCGTTCATGATAATTGTGACTTTCTTTAGCCTATTTCAGGTAATATCTACTTCCACTTCTCTGTCAGGGAACACTGGACTAGATGTTCTACACTGAGGAAGGTATTCCATGAGTGGAAGAACCTGTAGCTACTCCCTTGTCATGAAACCTTTTATCATGGACTGATCAGTTAATAAAGGCACATCAGTAATGGCTTTTGGATCCTGTGACTTCCAGAATTTGCTTGTTATTCCATCTTTCAGTTGAGGCCTTTGGTATGGCAGACTGGAATGACCAACTAAAGCTATTGAATAATTGACTCCTAAACATATTTTGACTCTTCACCGAAAGAAGCTGATCTCCTTGGTTTAGTGAAAAATTGAGTGATGAAGCAGTCTTACCTATGGCTAGACTATCAGTGCAGAAAACGAATGTGACCATATTATGTTCGTGAAGGCCTATACCAGGGAGAAAAGCTTTTCCTTTGCTGCTACTGAATTGTGGAAAATCACCCAAGGAAGCTCTTCTGCTAGTATGGATGCTGATATAACTCCAGAAAGTTCTGGGAAAGCCTGTTAGAGTCTGTGATGGCAAACCGGGAAAGTCTTGTGTTTTTGTTTTTTCTGAGAAAGTTATTCAGATCTGGCAGCAGTTTGGCAATATGACTAATGAAGGCATGAGGTCAGGATTGTCTCTGGGTGTGATAGTGTGTCTCAGCTGTTCGAAAGGAACCTTCACCACACGCAGCAAAAACAAACGACGAGGGGTTGCAATCCTCAGCTTTTATT
>JANHJO010003325.1:125894-143308 GCA_032468235.1 Pseudoxyrhopus heterurus
TGCTGTCTAGATTTGCCATAGCTTTCCTCCCCAGGAGCAAGCGTCTTTTAATTTCTTGGCTGCAGTCCCCGTCTGCAATGATCTTGGAGCAACAATAACTAGAATGGTGTTAATGCTGCAGGTAACCTTTTCTTTTTCTTATGTGTTGCCAAATCAAGAAGCAGGGCAATGCGTGCAGCTAATTCCAAAGGAGGAAGAGGTTGGGGTTGGGGAATCTAAGTTGAAAGCCACACCAGCTATCCAATCCCCTTCCTCCCCAGCCTTCCAGCCCATCACAGTGCTGCTGTGATGATAAGTAGGATAAGCAGCATACAAGAGGAATCAAGAAGCTATTCAGAAGCGTTTTAAGTATTAAAAAACACTTATCATTCAATTGCCTATCAACATTGGCATTATGTGGAGCTCTGTCTATTCTCTTCTCCAATACATTTCAAAGCACACGAGGGCACGTCTTGCTTCACCCTCTTTGGGCCGTGGAATTGACACCGAGGCTCAGAGTGAACTGATTTAACCTAAGCTTCAGGAAATATGAAAGGAGCTTCTGGCCTTGAAAAATGTCATTGCGTTCTTTGCACATCACACAGTTCTCACATCCCCCAGCGCTTCCTAAATGCCAGAATGTTAATATGCACATAAAGGTTTGAGTCTGCGGGAAAAAAAAATATCTGTGTATGTGTGTGTGTGTGTGTGTGTGTGTGTGCATGCGTCGATCTACATTTCCCTCCCTGGAGATGAAACGCTGACAGGGGCTTTGCCCGTCCAGAGACAGTGCAAGTGGGTGCAGGAAACGGGTGGCACGTGAGGATTCTCTGACTGCCCTTCTCTGCACTTGTACTCGGAGTCCAAGTAGCGACCGTACTTGATATGGGCCGTGGAATTCTGTCGGAAAGTTGACACTGCCAAATGTCTCCTTCTCTCAACCATCTTTGGCACCCTAAAGCCTGTCTCCATTTCTGATATACTGTCCCAGGGCTAGCTGGTGGTGCTATCAATAGCTCTGTGCCTGGGTGGCTTATCCACCGCCCTGCAGCTCCTTGGTCAGGTTCCTGCAAGAAAGGTAAGAGCCGTGATGGAGATGGAGATCCCTGGAGATGTTTAGGACAGCTCCATCACTTCTTGGCAGGTGTTGGTTGCATGGCAATCCCTTTTGATTTCTTCCCCTTCTTCTGCCCTCAAATCCAGTCCTGCTTTCTGGAGAAAGAAAAGGATACAGCTGTCCCCAACTGTTATACGCTCTCATTTATCTTCTTCCCTCTCTCTCCTCTTCCTAAAAGCCTAATTCACATCTCCTTGCCTTGGGTGCAGTTTCAACCCTGACAGCAGCCGGAGGATTAAAAATATGCTAGCCTTCAAATTCTCCCTGCTTTTTCCCATCTCTTTTCTCTCTCTCTCTCTCTCTCTCTCAGTAAAAACTGCAAGTAAGGATGGTGAGCTACTTTATTTTCTGGAAAAAAAAATGATTATCTTTCTTTTCAAAACTCTCTTACAAGCTTCTTTAGCCTGACACTCTGCCTTCTTCCTTAGCTTCCTGGACATGTGGGCCTTAGCTGACCTGTTGATAGCACCATTATCTTTGGATCTCATTCGCCTTAGCAAAGGACTTGACAGTCTTCTTCATCTTCTCATCTTCCCCTTTTCTGTACCTTCTAGCATCAAATCAAGCTGCAGTAGAATTGACAAATTTATTTGTCACAATGTAATTATTTCAGCCGGAGCCATGGAGTTTCTGCAGGAAACCAATCTTGGAATACCAAGGATACAGCATCGGTTTCTATCAGGAATTTGTCCACACCTGGCACCTGCTCTAGAGAAAATTTCCTGCACAATATTTGGAATGTAAAACCTGCATTGGCATAAAATTAATGTTTGAGGCAACTTTCACACTTTAGCCTTCATTATTCATAGAGAACCCAACTTTTTGAGTTTATTCACTGATTTATTTATTCATTAGATGGATTTATATTGAGTCTCCCCAACGCACTCAGAAAATTCAAGGTAATTTAAATAATTTAAAATTGGTAACATCGAGCAAAAATTAAATGTTGAAAGCACCTAAAGCAATGGAACCAGAAATTATAAAATACAGAAAAGTAATTTTAAAAACTAGTGTAATGTCAACTGCCTATTACAATTTGATCAAGACATAAGGTAAACAGATTGAGAAAATAGATGTGGGGTGAGCATAGGAGGCCAGTTTTATCACAGCGACCCTCTTCCCACAAGCATTGCTTTAACCCCTTTGCCCAGCTCAAGGAATGACCCAGAGGGAACATGCTCACAGGTTGGGCTGAACATACTTAGAAATCCACTCTGCTATTCATAATCCCAATCATGCAGGCTTCCCCAAACATGAATGCATGGCAGGTCGAAGGAGGACAGGAAGCAATCCTGGTTATATTTATTCAACTAAATAAAAGAGAGATTCCACCTTTCCCTGAGTAAGGCCTTGAGGACATGGCCCCTGCCTTTCCATGCCACACTTCATGAGAACCTCTAGGAGGCTTAAATTTCTGGAATAATGTTAAGGAGTGTATTGCTTTAAAAACCATTTACACAACTGATGCTATGAGCAAACAAGTTTGCACTAAGCTAAATCAGTAGAATGGGATCAGGTAATACGAAAGTCTGTTCAAAAATAGCCTCGTCTATCTATACAGCAACATCTCAATTTGTTGTGAATGTCATATTTACCAAATTCAAAATTCAGGGAATTTATTGCTTTCTCTCTTTTTCTTTTCTTTTCCTGAACACGGTTTTTAATTGTTCTCCATATGCGCGACCACTGCAGATACATGAAATATTTTTTTCTGAATCCTGCTGGAAAGTTGGCTCAGGTTCAGCAAAAAGTATTTGGGCATTATTAAGTATAAGGAAGCCACAGCAACGCAGAGAGACTTAGGTCCCAAGGGGTGGAAAAATTAAAGGAATCCTGTTCAATCACCCTCCCCTCCAAGCCTCCGGGGTTCTCAAAGGTTCCCCCAACTGAAGGGTCACATTAAATCCAAGGAACACAAGAAACTGGACATCAGGGGACCATAGAAAGAGAAAGGCAGCCTTGAGGAACATGAACCGAACAAGTAGTTCAAATGTCCTCAACTGCTCTCTAGGCTCTGTTTTTTGGGGGGTGGAGGGGGGCTAACACCTCAACTGGAAGTTATGGCTTCCTTTCCTTGTACTGGCTGCAAGACCAGTTCTGTGGGCAGGCCTGGCGCTTTCCAGAAACGGGAAAGGGTAGCCTGTCTCTCTTGGAGAAATAGGAGAAACCGTGGCCCCATTCCCTTCAGACAACTGACAAAAGAACCCCCCCCTCTTACCTGAAAGCCACAATTTAAATGGGCTTCTTTGTCATTTCCCTGACAACAACAGTGAAGAGACACACAAAGGGTGGGTTGCGGGAGATAGATATGCATCCGTCTCTCCTGGGGGTGGCAACTGCTTTAGTGAGGGTTTCATGGGGGGAAAAGGGGGGGATTTTTCCCCTTTGACCCAAGGTAGCTCACTTGTTCTTCAGCACAGCACTGAGGATTAATTTAGAAGTGTCTCCAAAGAAAAATCAAAGATCAGTGGCGGCTCCCTGTTGGTTGTCCCACCCCCCACCCCTGCAGTTACAGCTTTATTAGACACAGCTGTGCTCCGCACCGATATCCCTCTGGCACACCTGCCCAGGGCGCAAAAGAAGGGGCTTCCTTCCCTCCCTCCCCTGCCCCACATCCCCACTGAGCACAGGCTCAGAGGTGGGAAGATCATGGAGGGCCAATGCAGCTGTAGTTAAAGGCAGGCCAAGTACGGACTCGGAGCATCCCGTGCATTGCTGCCAGCCAGCCCAGCGGCTACAGTTCCCTTATCCCTGACAAACCAGATTGCTCCTTATTATTTATAGTTTGGCTTTATTCTCTAGGACATCGTGCCCCTCTCTCAGGATTTGTGCCCTTTCATTTTCCAGGCTTCAATAATTCCTGAAGTGCAGCTTCATGCGGTTTTGTGATTGTTAACCCAGCATGTGGAGGAGGCTCAGGCCATTAATGCTCAATGAATCTTATGTAGCAAAACATAGTCTGCAAGACCATTTTCTCCTTCGTTGGCAGTCAGAAAGCACGCTGCAGACTCTCCCTCCACCGAGCAAGGTATACGCTCACCGGAGTGTGTTTTCCAAAGACATACTTGGTATTACACCAAATTTGCACCCCTCCAAGCTCCCTTTGGGACTTGGATGATCTCACAGCATTCTCTGTTTTATTTGTGCGTCTTACCTGGTCTACTACAAAACTGCAATTTTCCTTGGGATGGCTATGGCTGTACTTGTGGATGGACTCATCTGGTTCTTCCTTGTCTCCATTCCAATGGATGTTCAAGGAGAGGGTTCCTGGCCCTGATCTTCCCTCCCTCAATCCAGCCACTATCGCAACTACAGTCATACTATTGGGAAGAACGGATGGATAACAGCCTTTTCCCCTTCCCAATTCATAAAATCTTTCAAAGGCAACAGAAGAAGGGCAATCTGATTACTGCAACATTTCAAGATTTGCCCACCACCTCAACGTTTCTCTAGAGAAAAGAGAAATGACCTGGGAAGAGGACTTCACCTTTTGCAACATTTGATGTAAGCTGAATGAAATACCAAAGAGATGCCTCACAGATCTGAGATCTTCCATTCCACTATCAAGATAAGTTTTTGAAATTTGGAATTATTTAAGGAAAGGAGGAGAAGCACTTACTTTGTGATTTTTGCCATGCCGGTACATCATCCAGTCTTCTCCATTTGTGCTGACCTCCAGTTTGTACGAGCGAACGTAGTATCCATTTTGTGTTTCTCTGGAAATGGCACCTTGAGTAGCAATGGCTGTTAGCACTGTCAGAAAGCGGAGATCTACCTATTGTAGGAGCAGGAGATGAGGACAGAGGAAGATTAGCGACAAAAGACTTACTCGCATTACCTGAAACATTTGACGTTCTTTCGGATATAATATTCCTCTGATAGTTTAATGAAACTGAATGAAAAGGCAGACCAAGGAGGGAGAGAATTAGCAAGTTACTGTCATAAAAATGCAATGAGCCCATCACTCATGCCCTCATCACCTCGAGGTTAGATTACTGTAACGTGCTCTACATGGGGCTGCCCTTGAAAAACATTCGGAAGCTTTAACTGGTCCAGAATGCAGCCATATAACACCACTCTTGCACGAGCTGCACTGGCTCCCAGTAGGCTTCTGGGTGCAATTCAAGGTGCCGGTTATGACCTTTAAAACCCTACATGGCTTAGGACCGGGTTACTTTCGAGACCGCCTTCTACCACCGTATGCCTCCCAGCACCCCGTTATATCCCACAGAGTTGCCCGCCTACAGGTCCATGGGGGAGAGCCTTCTCTGTGGCTGCACCGACCCTCTGGAACCAGCTGCCCCCAGGGATTTGGATCATTCCTGATCTGTTGACCTTCCACTGAGCTGTTAAGACGTGGCTATGCCAATAGGTTTGGGGCTAATGATTCCACCTGAGCGGAAGGATTTTTAAGGGTTTTTTAATGTTTTAATGTTTTCCTCTTGAGTGTGTTTTTAATGTTGACTGTTTTTTATCTTTTGTATGAGTTTACATGTTGTAAGCCACCCAGAGTCCTTCGGGAGTTGGGCGGCCTAGAAGTTTTAGAAATAAATAAATAAATAACCAAAGTTTCTCAGTTAAACTGGTAAATAACTGTCATAAAGCCAATAAGTAAGTAAGTAGCAAAATCAAGTGGAAATGAAACATTCTTTCTTTCATTGGATCATGTCCAAGATTGGCTTTGACAGGTTCAATTTGCCAAAGAAGAGTATAGTATCCTTATAAATAGCCATGGTATATAAGCCAGGTAGGAAATCTGCATTGGGACTCATACCTTTCAGGTGCAGGTATTATTGAATAACCAGGATATCAAGAACTTAGATTTTCTGAGTAGTAATATTTCTACCTATATTTTCTAAAATAATACTGTCTGCAGGAAAGAAAAGAAAGACAGCGTAAGCTCAAAAAAGAAATGAGAGAAAAGGAAATGAAAGAGTTTGAGGAAATACAGTCAAAGGAAAAAGCAAAAGAAATGTATAAGGAATGGCTGAAGAAAAAGAACACTCAAGATCTTCAAAAAAAGAAAGACGAGAAAGTAAGATTAACTTAGCTTTTTCTTTGGAGAAAACCTATAACTGAACTTTCTTTTTTAGTGTAAGTTACTAACATTAAAAAAAGAATGAGTTTCTTCCTGTTTCTTCTGGTTAAAGACAATTGGATCTTGTTTGTTAGATTTAAGACTGAAGCACAAAAAATCCACAGTTGTGTGGTATGGGGAAAGATGTTTTCAGTGATGAAGTAACACTTGTAGAATATTTTTCCACAACAACTCATTTTGGATATTTGACAGTTTCTAATCTGCCTTCTCTTTCAGACATTTATATATTTGGTGCTATATTCATTTATTGTTGAATTTTAAATTATTGTTGTTTTATATATTATCCTGAAATATCTGTTACAATGTGGTTAATACAGTAACTACTGTGACCAAAATGATTAACTAGTTAAGTAAAAGAGTAGGTGAAATAATTTTACATACATGTACATACATTCATTATGCTCTTCCCACTTAGAGAAATTGGTGAAAAGGAAGACCAAGAAGTTTATAATTTGGTGGAATTGGTGAATTTCTCAGAAAGAGATGAGTAGTTTAAAGAACATAAGGCAGTATATGGTCATGGAAGAAACAAGGATGGTTTGCAAAGTTTCATGTATAACTCCATTCCTGAAGATCAGACTATCTTTTAGATCTAGTGTGTCTTTCCCTATTCTGTTATTTTTACAAATAAAGTATCATATTTTTAAAACTTCCATTCATTAATTTATGCTTTTTAACCTTGCATTTTTCTTACATTCCAAATTGCAGTATTTCATGTGGCATAATCATAAATACATGCAGCAGTGACGTCTTCTGAGGCTTTCACAAAACTTTGTTAATTTATTTACAAACGTATATGGTTATCTGACTTGAACAGTGCAGATCTGGTAGCCTATAATAGAAAACAATCCAAGATAAAAACAAAAATCGATTCATTTTTAATAAGGAAAAAACAGACTGTGTTGTTAGATTAAGTTTTCCCCCATGGTACACACACTGCATTCCTTGCTTGTATATATAGTAAGGACAAAATACCAGTAGGCTTTGGCAGATTTGGCTAGCATGTTATATATGTTATAAATGGTTAACCTTTTCGGCACTGAGTGCCAAAACTGGAGTGCGTGAGCACCAGAATCTGGAAGAATGTGGCTGGCCATGTGCACATGTGTGCCAGACCAGCTGTCCAGCATGCATGCGTGTGATGGAACCCGGAAGAGCAGCTGGCAACGGCGGGCGTGCCCACAGAGAGGGCTCTGCATGCCACCCCTGGCACACGTGCCATAGGTTCGCCATCACGGTTATAGGCCATCTAAACCTAATCTTATCCTAAGGTTGCTCACATTTTATGCAAGCCAGCATCTCTAATCTAAAGATTATTTTACAAGTCAGTGTACTGCTACCCTAGTCCCACCAAAAGAAGGTAGATGCTGTATATTGTATCTACTCATAATAATGATTAAATTGTAAATATATTGCTGGTTTTAAATCTGGTTCGGAAAATTGAAACTCACTATAGGTTACAAGCACCTTTAAAACTTTTTCTGTTGGTGGGAGAATTAAGCACGTGCTTAAATAATCCAATTTAGGTCAGCGTGACTTATAAAAGTGTAACTATAACTCGATTGTTTCTAGAGCAGCCAATTATCTTGATGAAATATATTTTTGCAGGTTGCATGGCACTTTGTATTTAGATATTGTTACATGCCTGTTACTTTTGCAGGAAAAGGAAAAACTACGGGAAGCTGAATTACAGGAGAAAAAGGGAAAATCAGAGAGGATGTTCAAAGAATGGCTGCAGAATTCTAAAAACAAGCCCCGCCCAGCTTCTGCTGGCTATGCCTATGTCAATGGGAAACTTGCAAGTTTGTATTAGTAGTCAGTCAACTACTGTAATACAATATTTCCTCAACCTGTATAGAAATGTTGATTTTTCAAAAGTTTTCTTTAAAATGTTAATGAGCCAGGTGGTAAATATTTTGGATGTGAAGGGGAATTAAGTGCCAAGGTAGGCCTTCAGAGCATACTTAACAGCATACCTGTGACCTCATAGAGGTCTTCATATGCCTACAAATATAACCAACTTCATTATATATAGAAAATAGGTTAAAATGTGTCACATTGTATTGCTGTTACCAGTGACAACAGACTTTTTCTTTTAATCCTCCTGACCTAAGAAGAAAAAGAAAGAGAGGTTTCTTTTTCTTTCCAGTGAATATAAATACAACATAGTATCGCACACCCTAACAATTAAATGATTACTGGATTGTCTGGGACCAATCAGGCTAGGGGTGGAGGTACACTACAGAATCCCAGAGAAGGGACAAATGCAGCTGAAGAAGATATGATTAGAGGCATGATGGTCTTTTGTTTGCTAAACAATATAAAACCATAAGTGCTGCTGTCATGAAAACAATTTCTGATTAATACTTGAAAGAACCTATGAAAATATTAGACCATTGCTGAAAGGAGTATCAGTGGTTTTAGGTCAGGGATGTCAAACTCGTGGGCTGCGGGCCAGATGCATCACATGCTGGTCCTGCCCCTGCCCAGTTTAGCAAATGAGAAAAAAAGTCCCAATACATTCACATGATGCCGTGAGTTTGACACCCCTGTTTTAGGTAGATAATGGTAAAAAGTGCAACTTTATGCCAGATAAATCAGTCAAGAAAAGCTCTTTAAACCTTCACATTATCATGACTAAATCAGGTTATTAAATACTTCATAATTAATCCACTGCTTTCTTCAGTTTGAAGGTAAAGTTTAGCCTGCATACTAGTTCTTAACTATTGCTTTCTGAACTTTTCAGCATACCCAGATGGAAATGCCTATCCAGCTCCAGCCTTTTACAACCCCATACCTTGGAAACCAATCCCCGTGCCTCCTTCTAAGGAAGAGAAGTATGTTTCAGTGAAGAAAAATAAGAGGCCTCTGTCCAGTCACACCCATAGATCTTCATCAGTGCTTTTTCAAAAATCCAGGAGTAATATTTATCTTGGATCATTACACAGACTTCATAAATAGCATAGGCATTTTTTACATAATATTAGTGAAGTTTAAAGTGTTATATTAGGTGTGACATGTAAACATCTATGATTTCTTGGCTTTTGATACTTTTTCATTTTTTATTGTTAAAATAAAGCACCTAGTAGAAAAATAAATGATAATATTTTCATTTTATATAGGATCTCTTGTGAGCCATATCTTTGTGTTAAATACTTAAAAGTATTATACTTACATATGCAACTTCTATTGCTTTTGTGCTTTTTTGAGCTAGCTAATGTTACGAGATCACCACAATACAGTGGAAAAATAAATCAAAGTTGTGGCTGCAAGCTAAAACTAAGGTTTTGGATTTTAATCCATTTGGGCCTATAAAGTCAAGTAACTGAATTGTGTGTTATCTAACTATGCTTGTTAAACTAACTTGCAGAGGGTGGAGTTGAACATTTTAATACCCTATTTATTGATTTGTGAAATGCATCCCTTTAATATGAAATAATAGATATGTGCTATATTTATAGTATATTTTCTCTTCATCTTAGTTTTTCTGATAATACTATTGGTTTGTGGTAGCTGAATGTATAAATAATATTTATTTTAAATCTTAAGCTAGCAGAAGAAATAGGATTTTTATATAGTATATAGTGCATCTGCCAGTAAATGCAATTTGTAATTTCTAAATAAATTTTTTCATTTTCTGTTTTAAAAGCAATTGTTTAAGGAATAAAACAAATTGTTACAAGACTAATGATTTTCATTAATGGCTTATAAAGTATAATAAAGTTGTTGATAATACACAAGCAGTAACTATATCTTCTACATACACGTTTAACAAAATAATACACAACTAAAGTGTATTTTGTTACAATACACTTATCAATACTAAAGAGGAGAAACTATGGTTTGGTCATAATTTAAAAACAAGGGCTGTTTATCCAGATAGGCTTTATAACCATTCTATAGAAAAAAAGTCACTGCAACATTGTCTGAAAAATAAAATGAAAACTGTTTGATAGAACATTTTAAAACATTTTAAAAACCCATAAACATGGAAATAGATACAAACATTAAGCAGCAAGATATACAATTTGGTGATGCTGACATTATTAGAAAACTGATTAGAATGAAATCCATTTGCCATTAGCTGGAAATCCTCTTTTGGACATTCTGAATATTATATTATGTTCAAGAAACCTGGAGAGCTAGGCCATTTTTATAATGTTTGAAGAATAATTTTAGCAAACTTTTTATTTTATTTTCTTAGTGAACTAAGAGAGTGTTATTTTTTAATATTTTGAGTAATCAGGCAAAGAGGCATAATTTTTGAAACTACTAGATTATAATCCTTTTCCTACACATTTTTTGTCCTTATAGAAGAGATTGCATCAGTATTTTAAAAAGGCTCGCACAAAATGAATCATAGATGAATTCAGTTTGAATCTCGTTAGCATATCCAGGTTTTTTTTTAATAGCGTGAGACATCAAGTTCAACAGAGTTTAATTTATTCACAAAAGATGGTGCTCTGTAGTTCCAAATGCTATGGGTAATTTTAAATTGCCTTGCAGAAATATGGTGCACAGCTGTCTACAAATTGGCCTGTAAATAGAGCAGACAGCAGTAATTCCAGTGATGTTGGGATGTTGGGTCAAACTTGATTTCCCACAATGCCTCTAATATCAAAGAGCTTCAGGCTATTGTGGAGATTGCTCAGCTATTAGACACTGCTCTCAGTGCCATAGGACTCAATATAGGCAATGGCAAATGTCCCTCAAGCAATTGCTCAAGAGTACCTCATTGGCATCAGCCCTAAATATATGCATTACCTCTACATCTTTTATTGTTTTTCCTTGATGATTACTGGATGATTTTAGACATGTCAAGATTTATAACCTTTTAAAAATAAATAAATAGCTGTACTTGTAGTGACTATTTTCAAGGCCTGGTTTAGAAAAAAAACTAAGTTGAAGTTGCCATGTATACTTTTATACTCCAATAATTATATACTTCACATTGGAATGCTGTAGTTCAGGGGTGTCAAACTCATGACAATTCATGTGACATATCACAAATTTTTCCCCTTTGCTAAACCAGGGGTGGACATGGCCAGCACATGACGCATCCGGCCGGCGGGCCCCGAGTTTGACACCCCTGCTGTAGCTCATTCTTCATCTTAAATCCCATGAATTCTGAGAAAGATTATGCTGACAATATAGCATACGATACTCAGTTCAATAGTGCTGTAACATTCTACTATAGAAGCATGTTATAGAAAAAAGTGGGTATAAAGAGCTTGTATATCAGGCTTCCAAATACTGGGCAGAAATATAAGCACTTCCAACAAATCTTCAAGGGCCGACCCAATGCATGATACGAGACTTGCTTAGATAGGGTTGTTGGTAATTATTTTAACATAATGTTTAATAATACTTTTCTTATATATGTTAAGTGCAGATTGCTATACTTATTCTCTTATCTTACTGAATCTGATCTTTGTAATTGCAGAGTTTCAATCTCAACCCAAGCCCGCCTGTTTGGGAATGATGAAGACAAGAACCATGAACCTAAGGCTGTTAGTCATTAATTCCTCTGCTTGCTTAGCATGCATGAAATGTGTGAAATAAACAGAAGGCATAGTACAGCATTACTGTGAGAGGTAGTATTGATGGGAAAGTAGATGGAGGATGCAGGACTAGAGACAATATTGCTTAAAGGTTTTCTAATTTCAGAAGGAAATGCTTTGTTCAAGTTATTTCATCCCCATGTCTCTCCTTTGTTTAATATTATTGAGTCTTAAGAGGAAACAAAATAACAATGACCTCTGTGACCTAACCAATCAGTATATGTGCGAAATATGCATGTATCTGCATTGGATGCTAATTGTGGCTAAAAGGATGCATTTTTCTGTTTGCATAACATGGTTATCAATTTTCTCTAAAGCTTCCATTCAAATCACTGAAGGGCTTAGGAGAACGTTGTGAAATGCCATAGTTAATAAGAATGAAACTGTTAAAAAACACTATGTATAGGATTAAGAGTTATCAGTTAGTTAGTTATTGAATTTTTTTAATTAAAGATTTTTAATTCTGTTGCCAGAGACTTTAGTTAAGAAAATGCATCATAAAATTGCCTAAATTCTATTAATGTCTTTTCACACTTTTTTTGGTAATAATTTATTTTAGACTAAAACATATCTAAAACAAGAGGTATCAAGAAGAACATAATCTTAGATAAGAGATCAATGATTAAAACAGCAGTTGAGTCAGTTATATTAAACATTATTAAGAGCTAAATAAAAATATATTTGGCTTCTAAAAACCAATGGAATTTGATTAGATAGTGTCATGAAGAATGAATGCCGCAAATAAAGTATTTCTGAGAACCCAAAGAAATTTTAACTTTCCTATACTGTTCCTATTGAGTATATAAATGCATATAATCCTTCCACTGTAGTCCTGTTCCATTTTCATTGTGGAAAATGCTGAATGAGGGAATAGTCTTAATTCCCCATGAATGTCACTCAAATTAAATCGGATGCTGCAGATGCACAAGCCAAATTAGGTTGGCTTGCATGCAAGTTAAAAAATCCTTATAATGCAGGATTGTTGCTCAAATGAAAACTAATAGTGAATAAGTCTCTTTGCTACAAATATTTACATTCAACACGTGTGTGCCTGCAGCAGCTGGTGGTTTTAAAATGTTTTTGGCAGCAGGGTTATTATACACTGAATATTCATGAATGTTCAAACAGGGCATATAACATCAGGTAATTTCTTCTTGGTGGAGGGAAAACCAGATTTATAGTATCATTTTTATGGCTATAGCTGCTTTATTTTATTTGGCACAAATGTGGACTAGGTTGGGTTAACAACAGTGAATAGCCCAAAGTCACATAGTCTGCATGGTATAACATTTATTCCAATACATTTAACTCCACAGTAAAAAAAAATATATCTCAAATTAAAATGTAGAAGAAAATAAAGTATTTTGATATGGTGCAGGGAATTTTCAGATGGTAAAATGAATTATGTAGGAAAGGGATTTTAGACAGAAAAGGTTACACTTTGCTTTTTCAGGATACTCTTCCACATCACCTACTCAGAGATCGTAGTATACAGTACAAGATGCTATAAAATGGCTATACATATTTAAAATAAAAAAAATGCATTATTTCTAATTCCCAAATATCTAACAAGAAATAAATTAGAAATCATCAAACATTTTACACCATATTCTTCAAGTGATCTTGTGGGCAACCTAATATATGGTCTAGATTCCCAAGAACCCAGAAAATATGATTAAGTCAGTACACAGATTAATGTAATTTGCCCACAAACAACTGAGACTTCTACACTCACAACTATCACTGTGGTAAAATAACTAATGAAAGACAGACTTTATATCACTTCAATGATGGCTGGGTGATGTCATGGAGATGCTATAAGTCATTAGTAAAAAACAGTCTTGTGCTCTGTGAATGTACCGTGGTCATCATTATTTTGCCAAGTGTCTGGGGTGGCATAGGAAAAACCTTGATTGCTTTAATTTCAATCAAGTCTTGTCTAGAAATGACTATAAAGTCCCTAGACTTGTTTATACTCACAATCCCTAATAGTAAATAGATTTAATTATGACCCACCTTAGATATATTTACCATATTAATCAAGACTCCTATATTTTTAAATATAAGGAACTCATGAATTGGCCTCTTACAATTAAACCTACAGTAATTTATTTAGAAATTTGTGTGGTTGTGGTCTTAATCAAATCTACCACCGAAAGATTTGAAATACCTCTTCATGCTATTCTTTAAAAATACTTGTTTACATTTTGCCTTTAGAGTTTAATTTGTATTATTCAAAAAATAATAGGTTCCTTAAACAAACAAACAACCCTGAATTGATGCAAACACACTTTAAAATTAGAGAAGACAGTGCTAAGATACCACACTATCTGAGATGCTCCAACAATTTATACTAAGGAGAGGAGAGGAGGGCCAGTTAAAAACTGACCTTTTTCTACATATTTAATTTTATCTTTGCCTTCATGTCTCCTTGGGAAAGAAGTATTATTCTGCTTTGCTTGTAGAATGTGTTGCATCTAAAAAAAATCTCTAAAAATAGCAACTTCAGAATGAAAGCTCTTGAACAATCTTATCTATGGCATTACAAATATGGTTTTCTACCGCCTGAATTAGGTTTTAGGCAAGATTGGTCATGGGTGTACATGTTAGATTCAGTGCAGTCAATATAATGTACTGGTGAATAGGGAAAAAGAAAAACATTACTTGGTTGGTTTCCAAAATGATACAAAGCATACATCTGAAACTTTATTTTAAGATGGAATATTGAAAAAAGTGTGGTTGGTTTAAAATAAAGCAATCCAATTAATTCTAAGTAGGCAGAACTTCTGGAAGTGTGATATTGGTGTAATGCTATCCTAAGAGGTATTGAAAGTCTTCCGGTTTGCTCAGAATCTTCAGCCTTAAACACATTTTAAAGACTGGGAAAAAATAAATGTTGTAACTATTAACTGGCAATGTGCAAGAGGCAATATCTCCCAGCTTTTTCAGTGAGCTTTTTCTCCTGGTTTTATTTTTGCTCTGGACATGGCCTCTAAAGAGGGAGGAAAAGACAAGAAAGATCCAGCTACAAGCCAGATCCATGAGATATCTAACAATTCAAAGTCCCAAATAAAAGAGGCAGTTTAATAGTGGTGTCTTTGGTAGTCTCTGTGCTTGGTTTTTTGCTTGCAGAAGTTTCATTATCCAAGTAGGGTAACATCATCATCAGTACTACTTGAGTGTGAGGTTTGCTCCCTGTTTATATACATTAGATTGCCCTGCAGCTAATGACAGGGTGTGATTTTCTTCTTGCAATTTCTTGATTAGGGTGTTGTGGAAGAATTTCAACATATTGTGTAAGGCTGTACCTGCCACAGGCAGGTAGAAGACCAGCAAAGTGCATCCATGAACACCAATGAGCAGTCAGAAGATACAATAAAAATCAACCACTGTTCCAAATAGGAAACTGAGCATTCTGGATCAAGCAAATCCAAAAATGCTAGAGAATTCTTGGAAGTGTGGCATTCAGCCATCAATAAGACACATAGAAATACCATATTTTTCGGAGTATAAGATGCACTTTTTCCATCCCCAAAAGTGGATGGAAATGTCTGTGCATCTTATACAGTGAATGTTGCTGAAGCCCCGCCCACCCACCGGCCTCTGCCTCCCAGCAATTTGCCTCCTTGCAGCCAATAGCAAACAGCCTAGTCAGCTTCAGCACAATCTGATTTAGCATGAACAGCTGATTGTTGGTTGGATCGGCCTCCCAGAATACCAACAATCAGCTGTTCCAGTCTGCAGGGATCGCCACTGCCTATCGCCGCCTCTGCGCGCCCTGTTTTCGGCCTCCGCACACCTGGCAGTGATGTAACATAGCAGAACTAAGAGTATACACTGAGCATACAGGATATTGAATTCTAGACCAACTGTTGTTTTGATGGTATCCCCAGGGCAATTCCAGGAAGACCTAATTAATTGTTTAATTACATGCTAAGAAGTTGATATCAACTCTCAGCAATCACATAGATTGATTTTCTCCAGGAAATCTATCCCAATCTATCCTTCAGATCTTTCAGCAATGCATCCATTGCTATATTGTTGTTGGTTATTCTCCACCTCAAAATGATCATAATGAATACATGACCACTCTTAATTGGGAGTAGAATTTGTATAGAAATGGGACAAAGAACCCCTGTGGGCTCCATCACAACATTTAAAAGACTGGCCTCTTTCCCCTGTCACCATTAACAGCAACCTCAGGCAGGAGTGGAACCATTGCAATATGGAGCTCCTAATTTTACAACCATGCAAATGGCTGAAAACACTACTGGGATTGACAGCAGGACTGAATAACAAGAATGGGGGCATCAGATTGTAGTTTTATGTTTCAATTTAAAACCAAAGTGAAGCGGATTAATAATTATAGCAACTGGCTGAATTTATTTATGATGTTCCAAATAAATAGTAGCCAAGGGCTACTAATAGTACTTTTAAACAAGATGGCTGATTTCACAGTACATTTTAGATACTAATTGGCAATATTAAATTAGTTAATGCCCATCAGTAAGTATGAGTACTGATGAAAATGGTCTCATGGTGCTATGTATATTTTAAAACTAATAATGTTTTTTTATGTGCTAACAATCTGATATGAGTGCAAGTTGTTTTTTCAATTTAAGATATTATTTATTTTCTTTAGAAATTATATGCAATTCTCCTATAATATCAAATGGTTCTTTCCGACCTCAAAGAACTATATACCATGATGGGGATCTAATTCGAATTCAGTGTGACAGTGGATTTACTTTTGAACCAGATGATGGGGAAAACGTGGTTGAATGCACAAAGAATGGATGGTCACCTTCACTGAAATGTGTCAGTAAGTAGAACTTGTATGTGTTACTATGATTATAGAAGGGATGAGCTATTTAACTCTGCAGAAACCTACTTTTCAACATTATTTTATGTAACTTTCAATTATTTTTGACTAAGGCAGGGGTCAGAGACCCAAGAGCCATGGTGCACTATCAAACCATGACCTGTTGGTGAAAGTAAGTAGGCTCTCAAAAACATTATTAGGGATCAGAGTAGTAAAAATTGACTTCAATCCCCATATACTGCCATGGTTATCAAGCAATATCATTTCTGGCTTTAGTTGTGAGTTTCAAAACCATTCAATTTCTCTTACTGATTCCCACTGAAATAAACTCTTCACCTAAATTTTTGTAAATCAAATATTTTTAATAATTTCTACTACTATCTGTTTCTTCTAAACAAGTTACATGTTGTTCAATGTTTTCAAATAATGAAATAAATTTGTTTATTGAGGTGGGGGAGTTTGCCTCATTATATTTCACATTAGGCATTTAAAATCTATATGCCAAAACTTAGAAAAAGTCAATACTCGTAGCACTTAATGTGGTGCTTCTTCCTTAGTTTGTTGTTGTGTCTGCTGCATAGTTTCTTCTGTCATCTCCATTTGCCTTTTGTCCATGTCTTCTTTAAATGTTTCTAGGAAATTTCATGATGTTAAAACTGAGTTAGTCAAAATCTCTTGTAGGAGATGACCAGGCTGAGCCCAAGGGGGAAAATGCATCATAAGTCATGAGTCCTTAAAGGTAAAGGTTTCCCTCGCACAAACGTGCTAGTCGTTCCCGACTCTAGGGGGCGGTGCTCATCTCCGTTTCAAAGCCGAAGAGCCAGCGCTGTCCGAAGA
>JANHJO010003326.1:62567-75480 GCA_032468235.1 Pseudoxyrhopus heterurus
GAATTATTCACTGGTACCAAACACCAGTTCCCTTTCTGCTTTTTCCACTGTATAGCAGCAGTGGGCACCTCAAGGAACACCTGCAGCCACCTAATCCTTATTTCTCCTTTTCTGGACCCTGCGGAGATTGTCATAATTGAAATTCAGCAGCTAGTTGCCAGATCAGAGAGGCATAATTTTCCATGGCAACATGTAGTAAAATAAGCGTATTCTCCAATAGGCTTAACACACATCATCTTTGACAAGAGTAGTTGGGCTTGAAAAAAAGATTGCCTATCCCTGTCATAGAAGTAGCAAAATATGTCTGTTTCAGATGAAACCAGTGCATTCTTCTCCAAAACCTATGTAAAAGGCAATAAAAAAAGCCACAGTATCATTGCAGGAGCCAGGCTCTGCCTTATCTTTATGCCAAGCTATATACAGAAAAATGAATCCAAAAATAAAAATGGAAAGCACTCAACTGCTAATTTAACAGAAACACCCCCCTCCACAACTCTTAAGTATATGAGTCTGCAGACCATTTCTAACACTCCCACCAGTGAACTATATGCACCAAAGATCTTTTTCAGAAACAGATCATACATTTTCTTCTTTGTAGAACTGGTTGCAAGAGTCAGTTAAATTGGGCACAGTTACCTGACAGGTAAAGCCACCAAACAAAACAAAAACAAACCCCTTATCTATAATTGCCAAAGCTAGACTTCACCGGCCAGTGGTGTTTGTGTATCTTTGTGAATGTGTGTGATGATGTTTTATTCATTCACCGGAAGGCATACACAAGTAATTCTTACTTCGACCTATTAAAGTAAGTTTGTATTTACGGAAGGTGAATGTCTAACAGGAAGAACTGTTTTATCCATGTATACTTCATTGCTTCAGAATCTTGATTCCCCCCCCTAAATTTATACCTATTTCCATTGCATAAATTTTCCCTATGTACCTGAAGGAGGGGAAGAGGCAGGTAGAGCTAGTATTTTGGACTCTCTTGAAGAAAGTAATGGTAGTAGTTTTATCTACTTTCCTGCTTCCATTCCAAACGCTCTTTCATGATTTGTCTCTCTTGCCCATTGACAAAAATATCCATTATTACCACATTCTCAATTAACGTAAGTTGTCCTCCAATTTGTAACTAATATACTTCCAGCCAATATATTTGTTGGAAGACTTTAGCTCTTTTTAATTAACACCAGAAAGCCACCAGTTATATACACTTTCGCTACTAATTTGTTAAATGTGTTATATTTAGTGTTGCCAGATTCCATCTTAATTCCCCAAATAATGTACATTCTTGCTCAGAGAAGAGGCAGATGGAAATTTGGAGATGGGATGAAAGGGTTGTTTTGAAAATTATCCTTACTAGGTTCTAGAAGACAGCTTTTCGATTGTTTACATTAATATGGATTTAGCCAATTTTTTTTAAAAAATCCTCTTTTATAAGGTTCTGTCTTTACAGCTTTAATTCTATGTAATTCTGACCTGATTTTGATGCTTGCATGTGCTTGTTCCTCATACCTGGTTTCATTTTCAGCACTGTAATTCTAATCTTGGAACAGCGATCCAAGCTACATACTGTTTTTCATGATCAGAGAGACATTATTTCCCCCCCCCCCCCGTAGGTTTACTTCTGGATTGGTAAAGATGCAAACGAGTCTGAGAAAGAAGCAGCAGCTGTCACTGCCCAAGAATACCTGCGGACTCACCCAGGCAGCCGGGACCCTGACACTCCAATTGTGATTGTGAAACAAGGCAACGAACCTCCAACATTCACTGGCTGGTTTGTAGCATGGGATCCTCTCAAATGGACAGTAAGTGACAAAAGGCTCTTCTTCTGTATACGAAAGAACCTTCATTTTCATGGAAGGAATGCCTGCTAGGGATTCTCAGAATCTCAGGGTGGACAACATTCTTCCTTGAGAAAGTCTGTAACGTATTTTCATTGCCTAAGCTTTCAGTTATAAAGTAAAAAAAACAAACTTCTGTTTGTCTCCCTGCAGGACAAGAAAACCTATGAAGAACTGAAAGCTGAACTCGCCGATGATGACAGCCTTGACCAACTCACTTCTGTAAGTACGGCTGATAAGGCGAGCAGTAACGCAGAGTGTTAACAGCAAGATACTGTACAGCTTTCCACTGTGAAAGGAATAGGAAATCCTCTTTCAAATTATTTCAGTGCCTGTAAAGAAGTGAAGCCTGTATTGATCTACTCCTGAAATACAATATCTACTTTCAGTTGAAGAGAAAAGTGAAGGAATATGAACCGGATCTATTCTTAAAGGCCAAGCAAAAAACGCTGGGCCTTAGTTTACAACAAGTTCTTCATATTTGGAACTTTCTCTTACAGGATACAATGAACAAGGAATGTTGGACTATTTTAAAAATTAACATTAGGCATAAACTTTAATGAACTAAAAACTCCTAGGAGCATGTCTATGGAGATTCTCAAGTCATCCAGGTCATGGTTGTCCCAAAGTGCTTTTTCAAAAGGCAACTGGACTTTGTTTTTCCTTGAAGACGTTTCGCTTCTCATCCAAGAAGCTTCCTCAGTTCTGACAGTCAGTACTGAAAAAGCTTCTTGGATGAGAAGCAAAACATTTTCAAGGAAAAAGAAAAAGCATCTATGGGACTCCTAAGAGCACATTATTCCTCCTGAGGCATCAAATGTTATTATGTTCATATATTTGTTGGTATGCATTTGCCACTTTGGAGGGACAGGGCAAAGGTAGCAGGGAAGTCAGTGAAATGGAAGAAAATATAAAAATTACAACTCTGACAATTGTATATTAAATGCATACAAATTTCCAATCACCATTCAAGCAATATTGATGACACCATAAAAATTCAGATTTATTTTTAAACCTAAAATAATTTTTCATGAATATTGATGGTCTTCATTTAGTGACAATTAGAGCTAGCATCTTGGTAGTTAAATGAAATGGTCACTAAGTGAAACAGCAACTGTGCTTATGATCTTACTTCCACTTTGCTTTGCTTTACAGACCTGAGAAGGTCATCATAAGTATGGGAACTGATCATAAAGTTACTTTTTCATCACCATCATAATTGCAGTCACTAAAAAGGCACTTGCTAAACAAGGAAACCTGTAAAGGAAATTCAAAACAAGATTGAGGCACAGAATAATTATAATTTGTTAAGGATTCCAACTCTATGTTCCATGGCCTAGGCATTGATAATCTACAAAAAAATTCTGAAAGGTCACAGCAATGATTTTTTTCATTCAACTTGTAATGCATCAGGCCTGTTAATTCATGCATTTCATCTTCTTGATCTCACTATTTACACATAGTGAATGACTCCATGATGCTGCAACTCTTTAGCACAAAATTGCCTTTTTACATTGCGTCAAACACCATTTGTTTTTAAAAAGGACATTCTAAATGACTCTCAAAAAATTTCTCAACCACAGCATATTCATTGGTCATTTGCACTGCAGTGTCTCTTTTCAAATACACAACCCCTCCTATCTACAATCTCAAAGAGAGTCAATTTAGAAAAGCCCAGCCTGTAACTCCTTTTTATTGAATTTAAACAAGGACAAAATGGACATGGGAATAGCTTTGGGGGCTTCCCCTTTTTCTATTTCAGGAAATCTTGGAAGGAAAAGAAATTTTTACTGCCAAGACAACTTTTGGCAAGTTGTCATTCTCTACATACCCCTTGGAGAAATTGATGAATGTAGCTCCAGAAGACCTTCCCAAGGACATAGATCCCAGCCGGAAGGAGGTGAGAGACCAGAGGGCTATAGTCAGAGTTTCCATGGGGACAGTGAGGGTATTTCAAGAGTTGTTGTTGTTATTTGCTGAAAATCCAGGATAAAAAACTGTTGCTCAGTTTATTAAATGGCTTTGGGAACTTTCTTTAATCTGGTATGAAGTTAAAGCACTATTCTTGCCTCCTTCTAAAACGTTTAGCTTTAAATTTTTAATTCAAACATTTTAATTTTCATAGACAGTCCTCGATTTATGACCACAATTGAGCCCAAAATTTATGTTGCTAAGTGAGACAATTAAGTGAATTTTGCCCCATTTTACGACCTTTCTTGCCACAGTTGTTAAGCGAATCTTGTTTCCGCATTGACTTTGCTTGTCAGGTCGCAAAGGGTAATCACATGACCCCGGGGACACTGCAATCGTCATAAATATGAGTCAGCTGCCAAGCATCTGAATTTTGATCACACGACCACAGGGATGCTGCAATGGTCATAAGTGTGAAAAATGATCAGAAGTCACTTTTTTCAGTGTCATCATAACGTCACTAAATGAACTATTGTTAAGAATTACCTGTACTTTTTAAAATATATTTTGACATTTTATTGTACACCGCCCAGAGTCCCTCTTTGAGACAGGTGGTTCAGAAATGTGAAAAATAAATATGAGTAAAACATAAATGAAACAAAATGAATATAGGCCAATTGAGAATATTCTCATTTTACTTTGGTGTACGTGCAAACATTTTCTTTGCAGTGATTTTAAGAATGCCTGGATACACAAATTTGGTAAGTGCAGCTTGCAAAGAACAATGCAAAACCGTACCAGGATAGAAATGTTGCTTCCATTGTGACTCAGGGGAAAAAACCCCTATATTTAATAATCTACTTCATTTACTTTTCTCGCTGTTTATAAGTCTAGCTGTCACTTATCACATATGTGCTTTTCTTCCATTCCACAGCAATACTTGTCAGAGGAAGATTTTTTTCAGGTCTTCGGAATGTCCCAACGGGATTTTGCAGCACTGGCTTCATGGAAACAAACGTCTCTCAAGAAGGAAAAAGGACTTTTCTAAATGGAAATATGCCTGCCACTATTTTCAGCCATTTGCAGACCTTAATGTCATTTCTGGTAAAAACTTGATAACAGAAGCATTCAGAATCTTCTACCACTAGCAGTTTTGCAAAGACAAAAGGGCTTCTTTTTAAAAAAAAATATATATAGATCTTAGTGCAGACCCAGAACATCTGCTTTAACATACTTTCCTCCAGTTATGAAGCTGCCAAAACTATGTTGGAATCATTTACTCTTTCCCAATAGCCAAGTTCCAATCTGACTTAGTGACAAAGCTGGCAAATAGGGCTGACCTAACAACTTTATTGTGAAACAGATGCAGGAAAGCAATTGGTCGATTTCCTGCTAGTGGAAGGCAAAAACAAAAACAAAAAACCCACCATTTTTTCTAAAAGGTTGGGTTTTGAATGAGGCCCATACATTTTGCTATCTATCAAAACCTGACTTGTTGGGTGACAAATTTCCAACTGCCTCTTTTTATAGGGAACCCCTATTTGCACCACAAGTCAGGTGTGCCAGCTCTCCACCCATCCATGATTGCTCTTGTTCATCTCTTTTGCACGTGCTGTAGCACTCTCTTGCTCACTTGCACTCTCCACTACCTCTTTCTCACACTCCAGTTACTCTCAATTGTTTTGTCCAATCTGGGGAGACTCCGAGTGAATCAGTGCTACTTTTCTGATCAATTGCCCTTGAAAGATTTTCCTACTTGGAATTTTAAAAACAGTTTGGACCAAAATCTTTCAATCAAGGGCATCGCAATCTGGCAACCTGGCCAGCAACGACTTAAAAGCAACTAATTTCTGCTGCTTAAAAACACAGCTTTGCCAAGGGAAGTAAATATAACAGATCTGGGAGTATTGCCCTTCCAAGTCTGCCTTAATCTGCACTTATCTATGATCATAGCTGTCTACATGATTATAGTTAGAGTTTTCAACTGCCAATGAAGAAGTTGCCTCCAAAATAGTTTTTGAGGTGACCCATAAAGCAGAAGGCATCCCAGATGGAGCCACTGTTCTCTTATGAAATGTATCCCAGTGCAAATAAAACTTCTACATGCAAAACAAGAAGCTATCCTTGTTTGTAAAGAGCAAGTTACCACATCATTAATTCATAACAGCATTAAACAGAATTGGGCCATTTTATCATTGTCATTGTAAATAGTTTAAAGTTAAAACTATGTTGAAACACTATACCTAGTCCATTTGGCAGAGTCTCTCCTCAAAGACAAAGCAAACAGGATTGACGTTTTGTGGCTTACAATAGTAATTTTACCTTCAGAGAATGACAGCTATTGAAAATTAAGGAGCCCACTGCTAATGGACATTTCTTTTCCATTATGAATTTTAGTATCTTTTTAAATATACAGTGATATCTTCTCCAGCACAGTTATGCACTTTTAAAACGAACAAGAACAAATTTTAAATTAATCAAAAATGTGGAATATCTAAGCACAATCAACGTGAAAAAAATACCATGGTTTTTGTAGTGCCAATTTTGTGGAGGAAAAACAGCAATCAAATGGCAGTAAGGACAATAGGAAAGTAGTAAGGCACTGCATTGCTCTGGAAAGAAAAATCAGATTCGGCATTAATAAAGAGCGTTTAATTTCTCAGAAATTGATCTACACATTATTTAAAAAGGAATAAAAGCAGAATTGTGAGGAATAGAACAGGTCTGCTAAAACACAGAAAACTGCTGCTCCCCATTATGTCAAGGGATACAAAGTGATTCCCAACATATAATCATAGCAATCTTCTCAATGCACCTAAGAAACCCTTGTCATTTTTATTTATTCCCTTCCACCAAGATTTTACAAAGTAACTTTTTAAAGTAAAAGCAAAGGAGTAGGTTACTGCTGCAGGTCAACAGCGAAATGTTATGAACTTTGATTTTCATTCATGGGCTATTAATTTCTATTTCGAGTTAGTTTTATAAAGCACCCTAACTGTTCTTTTCCAGAAACACACAGCAATCTTATTCCCAGAATATTCACTTCATCGTGAAATATTAATTTATGCAGTTTTAAAACAATTACTTTGCCTTTTACTTAGCTGCAATGCAAGCAGCTTTCTCTTAGCACATCTAGCAACAGAGACCCATAATGTACAGAGCCATCCTTGACTGCTATCAGGTCCTCAGGAAATGAAAAGGCAGCTCAGAATAGAGAAATGTCCCTGACACTTTTGTACCTTGTCACAGATATGAATATTAGGCTTCATTCAAACAGAAGCAATGCTGCTTAATATTCTATAATTGCAGGCTTTGCATTTCATTAGAACAGATGAAGTATATAGCTGGGGAAATATATATATATATTTCATTACAAACAAATGCTTGGTGATTCTAAAGTTTTTTTTTAAGCTACCTGAACTACCTTTTAAATGTGACATATGTACAAGTTTTGTTTTACTTTTGAGAAAAATTTAGTTACTTAGTGCAAACATGTTATGGCTATTTCTCGTATAAAAATAAGCGCAGGAAAAAGATATGACAGATATAAGACGAAAGGAAGAGAGGAATTTAAAATATGCTGAAGTTCATCTACTATTGGATGAATTTATGGTTAAAGCTGGGCCTCATTTCAAAATCTAAAATCAGTAATCCTAGAATTAAGATGTCTAGAATTGTGCCATATCATGCAGTTCCAGAAACATAGTATAACTAAATCCAGTTGTTTTTTTAAACAAGCAATTTTTAAAAAATACCAGCAGCTGCAGCTCAGGTTCCCAAGAGATTTTCCAGGTTCCTTGGTATAATTTCTCAAAAGGAAATATGATAAACCATTTAATATGAGGTTTTAAATATAATCCAGTACGGACGGCAGTTTCAGAGTTAAATGTTAAAACTTATATTAAAAAAAAATAGATGAATTGCAGCACAAATTCATTGCATTGCCACAGAATTTGATCTGATTTGTAAAATGCAAACCAGGCAGGATTAACAGTCACCACTTCTTACTGAATGAGAATTATTTTCTACCAAAGATACATAAATTTATCTCAGGCTACATACTTTTCAAGTTTAGATGAAGCAAATCAGTCTTTACACACTAGGGGCAATTCTGCATTTTATTATAGAAGACACCAAATTAGAAACTGCATATATAATAGTTAATTTGGCTTCACTGTTAAGTATGGAACCAAAAACATAACTGCATAATTACAATGGGTTGTATAAGTCCCTTCCATTCAGAGCAGGAAATGAAATCTAACACCACCTTCTGCCAGAAGGGAGAATGGGAGATATAATTTTATTTGATTTTCTTTTTCTCCTGAATCTGAGTTTGCCACCTCCCCTTATATTTAAAGGCCTCAAGTCTCCAGAGCCCCTTCTCAAGAGACTACAACAAGCACTGAAGAAAAATGCCACCATCCCACAGTCCATTCATAAGGAAATCTAGGATGCATCTGGAGTTGGGTGGGGGCAGAGAAGTGACCAATGACTCAGTAACATTCACTTGAATAGAAATTCAGCTCATCAGTTCAATACAAATTCCTGCTTTTTCCTGAATTGTACTGTAACTGCTCAAGCAAATAGAAATTCAGCTTCTTTTCAGTTTCTGCCAAATATCTGAAGGGTTTTTTTTATTAACAGAAAGCTAGCCTTACTCTAGAATCAAGACTATCACATTCTGAGATACTCTTCTTTACAAAGAAAATCCCTTTATTCTTTGTTAAAAACACACCGAAATACCTTTGTGAACAGTACAAAATTACGACAGAAGTTAGCATATTATGCTTTGGTGCAGTGTAGTTTTTGAGAACTTTGTCTTCTACATCAGATAGCATTTTACTCTGTTGGTATCTTCTATATTTATGTATTTAGAGTTCTCCAATACTGCCTGCAATTATCAATAATCTTAAAACCTTTCAGCAACAAATAATTCTATTTTCTATGTGACTCATGTCTACTCTCAAAACATAGTTTCAGAAGGTTCTAATAGTAAAGAACAGAAAAATCCCCAACAAGTAGGGGTAAAATACATTTTTCCATGTAGCTATCTTTTTCAAAGAAAATATTTTTTACTATGAAGCAAATCAAGAAACATCTCAATTATTAGCAATTTCATTGCTATGAAAGTGAAAATGGGATAACAGTTATCAACTTCCAACACTAAAATGAGGGTTGGGCACAAATAATTTCTATATAATTTTTTGCCAATATAAGCAAGTTATTCAAACACTATTAAGTGTCTAAACTCCTCTACTACTGCTCTGAAAAATCTTGCAAATGCTAATCATTTAAGAGTTTTATTTTGTTTTTTTCCAACCACGAGAAGAAACTCGGTTATATTTCCATGTTCCTGTTACCATATTACTTGCCCACTTTCAAGCACATACAGCTCTGGAGGCCAGTGCAGAGTTGAATTATTTCTGTTTCATTTACTGATTAGCATCAGCTTGGAAAGGGACTGCCGATCACCACCCAACCAGCGCAGCTCTTCCATGAGACACAAGAAATATAGATATATATATATATACACCCATGCACACTCAAGGGGAGAGGGAACTCTTCTGCAAATGAAAGTACTTGGAAACTAATGCCTTCAAAAAGAATAAAAACTTTAAAAAGTTAAAATATACATATATGTATATATTATTTGAAACGATGAAAATGAAGAATTCTGGAGTGTTACAAATCATAGGTATGTAAGTCCATTTGTTTTAGCAAAAGATGGATCCTTCCATTTAACCAATCAGCCACCTGCACTTTCCAGGGCATAGTATAACTGTAGTATAGCTTATGCTTTTTTTCTCCCCATTTTTCTTCCGTAGAAAGAAAGTCAACCTATGTGTAAGATCTTCTCCATTTGTTAATAATAGGTGATCTTGTGGTCTTCTCTCATACTATGCTTTTATACGTTTTGGAAGAAGTTTTTAAATTCTCTAGCTTGATCGTCTCCACTGCAGGTAAAATTATTTGAGTAGCTCAACAGAGAACAAAACCAAAACAATAAAAAAAAATCTGGATAACAGAAGATTAACTGCTGAAGTTCAAAGAAAGGGATGGAATGGCCCTTTCATATCTGAAGCAGCTTGTCTCTCAACTATGCCCTGAGGTCCTCAGGTTTGTGTCTCCTGTGCATTAGGCAAAAGTTCTTAACTCTTTGTGCTCAGGTAAAGGGGCATTCTTCAGACTGGCTTCCCCACTTCCGTGCCAGGCAGTTGCAGGTTCTTTTCTGTTTCAAGCAATTCATCCAGTATATCCCTAAAGAACAGAACACATTAGAAACCAAAGAGAATCTACACAAAGCAGCCAAGGCATATGATGTACCCAAGATGGCACTTAAAAGGAATGACACTTTAAAAGAAGCAATAGAGATTCTAACGGCACAGTATAATCTAGCTTCTTATACGTTCACAGAGACATTCGTAAGGACATTTGAAAAACATGCAGATTTGTTTTCTGAATTAAAAACATAAACCCTTTTGTTATCTCTTTCTGTTACACACCCAAACCTCTATCTCATGACTCAAAATCTAGCTGGTCAGTCTTGGTATGAATTCTTAAAGAATCAACACCAAAAGCCCTGACTACATTACCCCATTTTGTGTGATGGCTCCAAATTACTACAGCTCCCTTCCACTTTTATAACTTCTGCCAACGCTTGACTAATTCCAGCTGGAGACTCTTCTCGAGCCTGGTACCTCTCCAGTCCCTAAAGAGTTCACAAAGAACCCATCTCTTGTTTTAAGAACTATTTCTTGTTAACTCGTCTTCATTCTGGTATTTTTCCATAACATGCACAAGCTGGAAATCTGAATAAAGCCCATGATTCTATAGTGTAGGTTTCAATAATATCTTCTTCCACCTTGTCTATTCAGTTCTTTACACAAATACATGATAGAAGGCTACGTTAACACAACATCCTCCCTGCAACAGCTGTAAAATTCAGTTTCCTACGATTTTCATACTGAAAAACCATGCAAGAGCTAGGAAATGGGGTGGGTGTGAAGGAGAAGAGTATTTTGCATCTTTTCACAAGGATGGAAATGAAATAAAACATGCAAACAGTAAATAATATAAATAATATTTACTTGTGCATATAGAAGAAGATATAGCCACTTCGGTCTCTATCACTCTGGACAGAGGCCTCTTGAGTTCTTGATACTGCCAGGTCATTGTATGTAAACCATGCCTGCTTGCGAATATCATATACATCACTAATATAGTGACCTTAAAAATAATGAAACAGACAAAAAGAATTATTTCTTTATTCATTCATTCATTCATTCAAGCCATGTGCTGTCCATCTCAATAAGTAAGTTTAAAAGGCGACCTGTTTCAAAGTATTTTTTTAAAACTTCCTGTTAAAAATATAAAAAATTAAAATACACAATAGCTGAGGAAGATATCACAATTGACAGTCACTAGTACAGCAAAGGGTGGAGGCCTTCAAACACTTGGGGCTCCAAGTCCTTAGGGCCTTATAAAAGACCAGCCATCCTAATCACTACAGGGGGAATGTTCCATAGGGCAGGTGCTATGGCGGAGAAGGCAGGCCTCTTGTAACATTTGGGCTTCTGATGTCTTTCACGCAGAAATATACAGGCCGAAGTATCTAATAAATGACATCTTCTGCAGACTAATTTGCTTTTATTATTTTAAATGTGACTCATTTTTACTGTGCTTCAACATCTTTTTACAGTATATGCCAGATTTATTGATGAATAAATAACAAATAGTTTAATGGCACCCCTCACTTTGTAAAACAGTATGGAAACTGTTTTTAATCATAATATCAACATTTGCTAATTGTTGGTTGTTTTTTATATTAGTTTTATAGAGTTTAAGTTGCCCAGAGTCGTGTTTTGTGAGATAGGCAGCCATATAAATATGATGGACAGACGGATAGATTAAAATCAAGCATTCAAAATTAACTATTTTTATTGCATTTCTTTTTTCATTTTGAATTCTGGTTACCTGAAAAGTCCTCCAAAACAAAACTTAGAAAAACAATAAGAATCAAAAACACAGCCTTTTTCTTACCTGAAGAGGATGTGTCTCCAATATGACTGACAATACTAATGAGACGATATGAATTAGGAAGCTCTCCTGTCTGTGAAAGAATTCTACTATTAGCTTTGGTTTGCTTCTGAATATATCAGACATTTAACTTTAAAAGAGACTTTATTGCAAACTTAGGACACACTGTATCAAACACTAGAATAATTCATTTCAAATTTGTAGTTAACTCAAATCAGGCTTTACAAAAATATGTATTTTTTTAAAAAATCAGTTAAATACAGGTAGTCCTTGATTTACAACAGTTCATTTAGTGACTGTTCAAAGTTACAACAGCACTGAAAAAGTGACTTATGACCATTTTTCACATGACCGTTGCAGCATCCCTATAGTCACATGAACAAAATTTGGATACTTGGCAACTGGTTCATATTTATGACAGTTGCAGTGTCCTGAGGTCATGTGATCAGCTTTTGCGACCTTCTGACAAGCAAAGTCAATTTGGAAGCCAGATTCACTTAACAACCGTGTTACTAACTTAACAAATGCAATGATTCACTTTACAACAGTGGCAAGAAAAGTCATAAAATGGGTCAAAACTCACTTAACAAATGTTTCACTTAGCAACAAAAATTTTGGGCTCAATTTGTGGTTATAAATCAAGGACTACCTGTCATTCATCAAAGTGTGATCAACAATATCCTTATCTCCTAGACCGAACTATGATCAGACACCATTCAAAATGATTGTCACATTTTTCCTTAGCCCACTATAGAAAAAAAATCTTTATACATATTATTCCCCACTGTGTGGTTAAAATACACTGAGTGCTAAACTAGGAAGGACTTCATCTATATTACCAATATTGAGTCAATACTGAGTCAACGATAATCAACTTGCTATTCAGTAAATGAAGGGGTTATTATACCCCAGTCTCCTTCCTTGAGGGAAGACATACAACATGAGAGTACAGGCATAATGCAAACAAGCATCTTTCGACAAATATATTAAAGGGCTGTGCTACAAGAAACAATTCAAAGGTCTTTGTGCAGGAAGGTGCCATCCACTTGCTGTGGCTCAGTGGTTAGAAGCAGTACTGCAGTCTACTCTGCAGACTTGCAGATCAGCAGTTTGGCTGATCGAAT
>JANHJO010003326.1:83216-97535 GCA_032468235.1 Pseudoxyrhopus heterurus
CTAAATTGCAGGCAGCTGGTAGCTACATACTAATTACTAAGTACTAGCGCTCTAACAGCTGCGTCACCAAGGCTCTTCAATATTAAGTAGAATGTTTCATGCAAAACTTCATTTCATAGTAGAATATGTAATGCTTTCATTAAATATTTAATGTATTTTTAAATATTAATCTTGTATTCATTATATTTTTCTCAGTTCTGGTAAAGGAAAACAAATATGTTTCTATAAAGCTACCATATGATCTATCCAGAGTAATTAGTGCCTTAACAATGCATTAGTAAAAGCTTTGCTGAATCGGACTACACACAGTCCTCGCTTAATGGCCTCGCTTAATTCAGCAACCAACCAAGTTACAAATATTGATGTTAACAATATAAAATAATGCACCAAATTTTTTAAAATAGAGGGCAAATATTTCGTGCAAAATCAATTTCAAAAGACTTAAACATTTTGGTCTTTTTTCCCCCAGATATTTCAAAATCATGCTACTCACCGACAAGGTGTAGAAGTCATTACAGAGCAGGAATTCACCATCTGGGACACTTTCAATGGCCGAGAACTGATTTTAAAAAAAATAGTATTTATTTTGGAAAACTATTACATATAGCCATTTTAATGGGGATCCAAGTTCATGCTACAGTTTGAAGAAAATATGACCAGCAGTTTTTGGATTAATTGTCACAGTTGGCACAAAATTTACAAAAACCTTTTAAATCTGAGTTCTCTACAATGTTGTTTCATAGATCAGCATCACAGCATCTTACTTTTTCCCAAAAGCCACCCTTAATCTTAATAATTTAGAAAAATCTAGATTCTCTAGACTTCTGTCCATTATTTCAGGGGTGATATCTGAATGTAAATTGTATCTATTGTATTCAAAGACCATGAAACAAAGATCAGGTAAAATTTCATTCCAACAAGAATAAACCAATCTATAAAACGCTATTACTAGAATAAGTGGAAGCACTCACACGGCTGACTGTGCACTCCATCCAAGATTAAGTGGGGGCCTTGTGCTTTCTGTACAGTGTGACTGCAGGGTCAAAAATCTTGGAATAACCACTTGCTGTCCTACTTTGTGATTGAGGGAGAGCACCACATTGAAGCTGTACCGTTTCAGATGAAGTATTAAAACCCTTTAAGAGACAAGAAGGAAGGGAAATGTATAAATTGTTTGCTATGTAGAAACAACTATAAAACCGTAGGCTCTCCCTCCTGTCAGTTCCTTATAAAATTATGTACAGTGGAACCTCGGAACATGATTGCAATCTGTTCCTGGACTGCGGTCACGTTCTGAATCGGTCGCATTCTGAAGATATTCTGCGCATGTGCAGAAGGGGAAACAGCGCGGAAAGGACCCTTTCTGAGCTTTTTTTTTGTTCGCCAAGTTTTGAGTTAGGAACCGATTCAAAACTCGGCTGGCTTTTTTGGTCGTGTTCCGAATTGGTCGTGAACGGAGGCGTTCGCGTTCCAAAGTTCCACTGTACTCTTAACTTATAAATGCTGGATCCAGTTTTTCTTGTTCCAAAGTATGGAATCAGAGCAAAATTCCATCCTACCGCCAGCCACAAGCAGAGGAAGGTAATGGTGCAGATTTCCTTTTCCTTCTGCAGTATTCCCTCATTCTAGAACAGTGATGTCGAACCTATGGCACGCATGCCCAAAGTGGCATACGGAGCCATGTCGCCCGGCACGCCAGCTGTCACCCAGCCCAGCCCCCCCACGCATGCGCGCGCGACCCCCGGGGAAAAAAGAGCCCGAACACCGCTGTTTTTCGGCTCTTTTTTCCCTAGAAATCCTGGGGGTTGCACGTGCATGCGCAGGGGGGGTCACGCATTGCATTGTGGATGGGGGGTACATGGGAGTGTGCGCGCGCAAGCAATTTGGCACGCAAACTGAAAAAGGTTCGACATCACTGTTCTAGAACCCCCCTCCTCACTATTCCACAGTCTGAGAACCTTCTAGAGCAAGTATTGGGGAATGAGGAATCTGCAGAAGGAACAGGAACTTAACAAAATCCTTACAACTACAGAAAAAAGAATTGGGGTCCAACCTATCATTTTACACCTAGTAAGCAATGTAAATGTCTTTCTGCTGTTTTGCCAGTTTTTAACAAAAAGAATTTTGCTTTCAAAATTTGATGGAAGCATTATCAAGATGCTTTACTAAAATCCTAATTTCCAAGAATGACATTCTGTACAAAATTTAAATTCATGTAATTCAGTTATTCTAGGACCCATATCAAGCACTTGTTTTTGCCCTAAATATTTTTATCTCATAGATTCTAAAAGTTGCCAGTATTTTGGTATAACTTTTGTACCAAGTTCATATACCTACCTGGGAAACCGACTGAATTTATGTGTAACAAGAGCAGATTTTCCACTGCACTTCTCACAGGAATATTCTATTTCTTCTGCCTAAGAGACACAATATGTCCAAGGTTTATAATCTGATAAAAAATTACTTTAAAATAAAGCCTTTTCTTTTCTCTCTTCAGTTTGTTGGAGTGCTTATCCTCATTAAAACAGGACTTTATTTATTTACATCTAAGGATAGACAATCATTCATTACAATCACACCAAATATCCATGAAAAATACACAGAACAAGACTTTGTAAAAGAACCAGAAACTGTTTTTGAGATTAATCCAGTTAAAGTTGGCCCAAAAGTTACACAGAACTCCTACACAGAATTAATACCTTCAGGATTTTTTTTTACAATAAAAGATTCTCCCCACCCACCCCATTCCCAAAAAAAGTCCATGAAGAAACTTCAAACAAACTCATGTAAATCTACTCTAACATATTTCCACAAGATCACTCTTCAACATATAACTGATTTGCATTCAATTTGCAATTTAAAAAAATGTACAGTAGAAATAATATTCAGAAAATGTTTACAAAAATAAGTAAAATTTAAGATATAATAACTCATAGAAGGATATATATTGTATACCCGGAAAAAGAGGTCCAAAGAATCTTGGATTGATCGTGAAGGAAGCAGCTTTTTCCTTCGTGGCAAGTCAATGGAAAGATCATTAAATTGTTCCCGCTTGGTGACAGTTTCACCACACCTGCAGGGAAAAGTTTTACTTCATTTAGTTTACCAAATTTTTAACACCATACGCAGATAACATTTTAGCACAAGTTAGAATGCAACATCTTTTAGTCCAGCTGGGTCATTTTTCTTTGACATTTGTCTCTTCTCAGAATACTTTTCCAGATGCTCTGGAGGTTCCCATAACTTTTTGTAACAGATTTTTGGGGATGGGATATGGGCAGGCTAAAAAAAGAACAGCCAAAATTGTTCCCATGCTTTTTTATTGTGACAGCATTTGCTGAATGAAAAGCTGTGCCGTGAGAGGAATGGCACTATTGGATTCCTCACAAGAGTTCCAAGTATTCTTAAATAAGAAGTATACAATATACATATAAAGTACATATACAGTATACTGTATATACGGTATACAATACTGACTGTAGCTCTTTCCCTGGACAACTGCAATCTGTGTGTTGGCATCTGTTTTCTCTCAGATGTTTCTGAATTACAAATCCCAAGACGTCATTAATTGCAAGCTGAGGTTCAAAGCCAATGGTTGGAAACACTTGTCTAGATAAATTAAAATATGTCCACTTTTCACTATTTTCAACATCTTTGAGAAAATATGTAGGGCCTCCTGAATTTCAACTAAAGCAGGAATTTGAATAGGATGTTTATCTGTATATTTTTTCCAAGCTATGCTAGCAGTGCCCAGTGAATGATGCTTAAGTTACGGTAGAATCATCCACTACTTAAATTGCTTGAGAAGGCAGGCCTTGTGTTTATTAACATCAAACTCAATGAGAATGATATGAGGAAAGGGAAGTGGCAGGAACGTGAAAAAACAATCTCTTTAAAAACTTACATTTTACATATGATTGAATGCTGAACTTCAAATTCTAGATTTGCAATTACTGGACAGGTATAAACTTTAGTGGCTGAAAAGTCATCAGATATGCGTCCGGACAAGTTGTCTTCACTAGAAATAGGCTCACTCTTCCAAGTTTTGTTTAGCTTTTCCATGTCCTCCTTCAACTGATCCAAGCACTGGCTTAAGAATTCATGAGCATCCTAAAATCATAAGTATGTTTTTTTAACATCCCCTCAAAGTATTTATACCTAGTATATATTCAATAGTATAGTATAAATTATTTAAAGCTGGTTCAATATACTAGAACCACTGCAGATAGTCTTCATTTAGTGACCACAATTGGAACCAGCAACTTGATCATTAAGTAAAACAGTAAGTAGAACAGTAGAGTCCCTTGGGAGTTGGGCGGCATATAAATGCAACAAAATAAATAATAAATAAATAAACATCACAAATCTTACGTCAGTTTTCCTTTGCTTTAAAAACTTGGGAAATCATAAATTTGAGGATTGGTTACAAAATTACTTTTTCATCACTGTGATTATGAACATTTGCTTAGCAAGGCAGCTGCTAAATGAGAACTACCTCTAATTTAACTAAAATTGGCAACATTGGGTTTCATTGTAAAGAATCATTATGATAGTGGAAATTAAAATTTCACATTTTATTGAAATGATGAATCCCCTGTACTTATTCATGTTTTATAATCATATTATTTCCACATACCAAGACACAAAAAGTAAAGTTCAAGAAATAATTTCTGGACAGTGTACTAGAACCCCACACTCTTTCCAGTATCTGCTACATTTTAATTGTTCCATCTTATCTCACCAACAACTAGTTTCCTAGACTGCCTAGAACAAATCTAAGCTATTCTCAGTCATACTTTTGTTAAATTTGGCTAAATGCAAATAAATAAAACTCATTAATTAAAAAAAACAACTATGAACTTTCCTTGTGAATTGAACAGACAATGCAATCAGTTATGTTCTAATATGCAGAGAGAAATATCTCAAAATTTCCTCAATTATAACTGGGTGTGTTGGTGTGCAATATCAATGCTATTTTTAAGACCTAGGCAAAAATTTCTTCCTTTTAAAATCTTTACGCAAGGGACAGTATAACAGACAATGAATGGTATATTATTCTCCACAAATACAACCATATTGTAAAGATACTTTTTAAAGGATTGTCAGAGTACTAGACTGTTACCAGAGCAGAGGGCATGGTTTGAAACTTTAATTCACTGTAAAAGTAACACAGTTGAGGAAAAGAGAGAACATGAAAATAGACTATTCTCCTTTACTAAACAATAACATTTCAAGAAATGAATCAGCTGTCAGTCTTATCTTCACTCAAATGATAATTGTAAATGTAATCTATGTAGGTAAAAACAACCATTTGTCGAAAATGCTCCTATTATGAGATTCCCCTTCTCCAATGCTTCATCTATCCAGTATCTCCCAGTTGTCTAATCCAAGATCATTATGGAGGCCAACATCTTAACTATTACTCAAGCTGTGCCAAAATTTTATGTACCTTATATCAGGGATCCCCAACCCCTGGTCCATGGAACGGCAGTGAGCTGTGGCATGCCAGCAACCAAGCCATGCAAACAACCAAAGCCCCATCCGCAAGATGCAGGCAGCATGAGAAACCATGCCCCCTCCAGTCTGTAGAAAAACCTCTCTCCACAGAACTGGTTCCCTGGTGCCCAAAAGGTCGGGGGGCCGCTTCCTCATATGAACATCAGCTATGATAAACATTAGCCACACTTCTATCTTGGAGTTTCCTCCAAGCTGCAGGTAATACAGTGAAGATCAAGATTCCATAGAGGAGAGATAATTAATAGTTTACCAATTAACAGCTAAAAACCATATGTTTGTTCAGACCTTCCAAAATAGCTTTATAACCTCCTGGGACATTTCTTTACAAACTCAATGAAGCAGCAGTAAGGTCAGCACAACTAAGCATGAAATAATTGAGTTTATACATCAATAGATTTCAGGCCATCTTAGAAGGTATAAACAAACAATAGTTTTAAACATTATAATGGTTAATTGATACAGAACTTGTACCCCATGGAACCTTCTTTTGCATAACCATCCAGTCTTCTTCTCCCTATTCCCTCCATATATTTAAATTCTAGATCAGTTAAGCCACTCACACATCAGCTAAAGCTCATGAAAGTTGATGCCCTGTGGTAAAATGCATTACTCTTAAAAGCTGCTATCAGACTCCAATTTTGAGTTACACAGATTAACACAGCTCTCTCTAGCACTGATTGTTACCTAGTTTGGGTAATGAAACCTCTGCAAGAAAACAACCAACTTCAGAGAGCACCAAGGATCCCCTCATATCAACCATAGCTACAAATATTCTCCTTTATTGGCACAGCTCTCTTCTTACAAGGTTTATAGTAGGGAAATTCTAATAATTTTCTCTGAAGTTTATTCTGATGAGTATCTTAACTTTTCTACTCTATATAGTGTTGGAGTAATACATTTGGTTGAAAAAAAGATTAATAAGACAATCAACTAACTGGTCACACTTATGACAGATAATATGGGTAACTGTTTTATTATTCTAATTTTATAGCTACAGAGTGAGCTTTCCAAGAAAGATTTACATCAAAAATCAAACCCCAAGATCATTTAACAACTGTATTTTTTTCTGGCTCTTTTCCCAAATAAGATTACTTTAGTTTGGGGTACTTTTATGAAACAGCTTTTATATAAATACAATGTAACAAGTGACAAAGTTCATAAAGTAGCTCAAACTACTGACTACAGTTACTTCAATGTATGATACTTACATTTTGCATATAGCCAGAGAATCTCTCTGCTGTAGCTGAAATTGAATTTTTCACCTTCTTGAGTAGTTCTTTCTTTATTTCAGGGCTACATAAATCTTTTTTAGCAAGTAAATTGGTAAATCGTCTAGAAAAAATACATAACAGTGTTTTGACATTAAAAAGCATGTTGGGGTTACCAGACATCTGGCAATTTTGTCTTCATGTCCTCTATCTGACAGACAGTGCCTTAAAATCAACAATTGTGGCTTTTGAAGTTATATACAAGCTGCCTGTTCCTGAGCACTTTTCTCCCACATTCCTTAATGAATGCTAACCACAAATTAACAAGCTCAGCTTTGTGACCTTAATTAGTTGATTAGTACCCTCTGGCTGGGTTCTACCACCACCTGAAGTTGACAGGATCTTAAATCAGTCACATGCTGAAAATTTTTTCCTCCTAACCCACATTTGCTACATTCTTTGCCATATTCTTCCACTGAAAAGCCAGTCTTTCTGATGCTGCAAAAATAATTTCATGTAGGCCTAAGAACTTTAATTTCTACATGCCTTCTCTCATTTTTGGCGTGAATGTCAAGAAAGTTAAACAGCATGTCCTCCTTCATTCCTCTTTGTCTTCCTTTCTAACTGATCATGTCCTCCTTTGCCTATTAACATATCTGGTAACCCTAAGCAATGTTTAATTATAAAAATATCCTCCAAATTCCACTACTTTTGCTTTCTATCTTCTGCCAAAAATGTGATCTCACCAATGCAGCATGCAAACATGCTGAAAGGCAAGTAATTTTTGCTCCCAATTATTTTGCCAGTACTCAAAAAGCTATTTATGTAAGATGCAATATGTTAAATAGTATGATAGAGCTAGAACATTGAAATATATAGAAGACTGAAAACAAATAATACACCAACAAAAGCTCAAAATTTGTTCTTGATTGATATCCTTAACATTCTATAATTGCCTTTATAGGTTTTCAAAGTTTAGTTTTAAACAATAAAAAAGCAGCAGGGATTTCGTAACAAAGCAAACTGATTTCAGGAAATCTAACATTTTCCCTTTGTGGCATTATTAAAAAATGTTTTAAAAGTTGAAATAGGAACATCTCTTTTCAAGGAGTTTCACAGTACTGATTGATAAGCATTCTTGCATTTTCATCTCATTTTTAACCTCGATTTTATTGGTAGAGCTGGATTATATACAAAAGAAATATATTTCTATTTACTTTTACGATTGTCAAATTGGATTATATACAAAAGAAATATATTTCTATTTACTTTTACGATTGTATAAATCATTTGGTTGCTTGAGATTATATTCATAAAAAAATATTTATTCACCAAGCTGATGCTTACCTGATCAACGCATTTAATGGAACTTTTTTCCATGGGATACTTTGCTTCAAAAGGTCATTAGCCAATGATTGAATTGAAAATAAAGACTGTAAAATAGCATTCATGTAACAAGTGTTTCCTAAATTTGTAAATCTGTGAAGAACAAGACATTATGATCAAATTAAAATACTGGCAGCATAAATACAGCACTATCAACAGCAAAGCTGCTGTGGGGAAAGCAGGTAAGCAGGTATTCTGGAGCAGACCTTGAAACAGCCAGGTCTAAAATTCTCACATTGCTCACCCAGAACTTGGGAGAAAGAGGGATAGCAGGAACATACAGTATGGGAAAACTAAATAGCAAACAGCTAATAAAAAGTGAGGAAAGGGAAAATCTACCTGACATTGACTAGTGGTCATTGCCTAACTATTCTAATTACAAATATTTACATTTATTTATTTATGTTTTAGAAATAAAAAAGGAAAACTCATTTGAGAAGACATTATAATTCTAACACTGTATTTGTGCATAAGTATGGTCCTTTCCTACTCATTATCTTAACAAGGAGGAAAGCAAAAAGGACTCCTGAAAATAAAGTGCTATAGAAAGGATAATAAAAATAACTGATTAAAGAAAATGCTGAGAAACCTGAAGTGAGTTTCTATTTCCTTAACAGTCAACTTAGCACATGTATACGTAAAAAGAGATGCTGAAGATACAACAACCAACCCTTGTAACTGCTGCTGTGGATGAGTGGTAAGGGGGATTCGAGGCTTGTTCCATCCCGTGTAATCCTGATTAGATCTCAGTCTTTTGACAGAAAGAGGGGCTGGCTGAGAGAGAAAGCCTAAGCTTCTTTTGGCGGAAGGATTCAGTACATTAGACCTATAAAACAAGAGGGATAAAACCCATTTCAAAGACGACAAAATTTATTACTACAATTATGGTTAGATTATGTAGTTAGATAAGCAAAGATGATAACTACTTAGAGAAATATCAAAGCATTAAAAGAAAAATATTGTACTTACCTTAAAGGTAAATTAACTTTATTTTCATCCAGATAATTTTACTGTAACAGGGGTCATCTTCAAATGTTAAGAATAAAATGTGGGGAGCATATAAAGGTTTTTTAATCTAATAATTCTTGGTTGGGGGAGGTGACACTGTTGTTTTTTTAATTCAGTATTGCAAGTTTCTCATATAAAGCATCCAGATTTTTCAGATGTGCTCAAGTAAGAGCTAATAATATTATAAGGACAAGTTTTTAAATTTGATATATAAGAATAAATAACACAGATTGGACTGAATCTAGCAAGTTGGGATAGCCGTTTGTGCAGCAATTGCCAAGTTCTCTGTTAAGTGCATCTGTATCTCTGGATGGGACAATATTCTTCCTGAATGAACAGGTCTATGGCTTGGGAGTCCTAGACTCCAGCTACTGTTAAAAAATGCATAGGTAAATGCCCTGGCGCTTGTCTAGCTTCTGCCCTACCTGAAGCAAAAGGACATGATGACAATGTTTTATAACCGATCACCACTTGTGGGTACTACTGCACTAAGCTGTACATGGGACTGCTTTTGAACACCACCTGGAAGATGCAATCGGTACAAAATGAAACTGTCCCTGCTGGGGAACAGAGGTAAGAGTTGCCTCAGACAAGCGACACTGATGCTGTGAATGCTGCATTTGTTATTAACAGGTTTCCAAATGTAATTCAACATGCTGGTTTTAATTTTTAAAGCTCTACATGGCTTGGCACCAAACTTCCTTTGAGACATTCTTCTGATAGGACCTTCTTGTCCTCTATGCTCATTTCAGGTGGGGAAGCTGAGGATACCACACATCAATAACTGGTTAAATGGTTCCTGGCAGGTCTAAATATCCATATAAAGTCTTCCTCAAACTGCCCTCGATTCCTGGTGTCTAACTAAAGCTAACCATGTTGTTTTGACAAGACACAGTACAGAAAAAATATGCTACTGTGTTTTCTAGTCTGGCCAGCAACCCTCATTATCCCCTTAAGGGATCCTAGGCCAACATTACTTAGCTTCTTGCTGGCACCTGCTTAGCCTGCATATCTGTAGCTAATCTGTTATACAATACTTGCAATGGCTTCAAGTGTCCTAACCTAATTAAATCAGTTCACTTCTTGACACAAAGAAATGAAAAATATTCATTTTGGTATGATTATTTTGATAAGCAGTAATATAAAGTGATTTCACAGAAAACACAGAGTCTTTGATGAATACATCATTCTTATGATAAAGCATTTTAAAGGAGAGTAGCTCTTTTTGGTACCTACCTGTCCAAATTAGAATTACTAGCTGAATAATCCTTTGTGGAAGATCTGCTACCATAAAATGAAGATGACTGTAAAGGTAAAACCCCTGGAAAGGAGACAGATACAACTTTTTGTAAAAACTGACTTAAAGGCCAGCAATATCACTCACACAAATATTCAATAATTCAAATGAGATTCAATTCAAATGAGATTCAGAATCAGAATATATATCAAGTTCTATTAGAAACCCGATATGTCTCTTGGGATTCTGAACTGAGTGCATTTGCTAAGCAAAGCAGAGATAGTTCTCAACAAAACTGAAATACTGGAAATTTATTTTGCAAACACCTTATTTCTCAAAATTCTATTCCTTGGCCAGTAGTATCACTTTTAATCCCTGTTTTCTTCTACTAATTATTATGTTATATTTCAGCTTTATTAGAATTTATCACCTGATCATTTATTTCAGGCAGCAGGATCATATCAATATGACCATATTAATCATATTCTCAGAGATAAAAACGCATTAAATCTTTTATATGCAACATCCTTAAAACCTGTCTAAGGCAGAACTTTTATATCATATGTTACAGTATGGTTTTTCAAACTGGGTTCATGGAACCCTAGAGTTCTGCAAGCATTGATGGGATTTCATGAGAAACTATGGGGGAAAAGGTTCAGTTAAGCAGAGCCAATTTTTAATTGACGAAACTTTGCCTCAGAAGCAGGAATTCTGAGAATATATTTTTTTAAGTAACAGGTTTCGTGGCCTGAAAAAGTTTGAAAATCCCTGTGTTAGAGTAGACCTGGGGAACGCTTTCCCGATTTGGAAGCTGAAGTCAAATAGCAAAGGCATGGTCTCTTTAACTGGCATCGTTTATTAAGCACTTATTCTGTGACTTCATTTTCTATAAAATAGCTAATTTGTCTTAATTTGCAGTAAAAGTTATTATCGGTATATAGCATGAAAAAATATTAAAATTGAAACCTCCTAAATTTCTATTTTAATACAGGATGCCTGATTCAGGATGAAGGTAGGAAACTTTGCTGTTTACTAATACCATTTCTTATTAAAATTGAGAAGCAAAAATAATTTGCCACTGATATGAATCAATGTGCTCTGTTGTTAAAATTATTATAATTTATATGCCATCTGATTCTCAGTGACCCTGGGAGCTTCTAAAGAAAAAAATGACTTGAACTTTTATATTCTTAACTAATATATACGATTACATTTTAATTATTGACAATTATATAATTAGTAAACCAAATCCAAAATAATTCTACAATGTTTTAAAATTAATTCTTAGAAAACCACGAAGCACTGTCAAAAACAATAGCATTTCCTTACCTGATATCCTGTTTTCCTCAGCCTGTTTCAAATTCATCTGCTTTTCTCTGCTGCTGTGTAAAAATTTCCTTGATGGATCAGTCATGGCTTTGTTATTGCTATAGACAAATACATGTGATCTTAAGTACATTATTTGTAAAACACTATGCTATTTCAACTTGATATACTAATTCTTAAGTTTAAATTTATCTACAGTCACAAATGGTTCCTTAAAACTTTCAAACCTACTAAAAAATACACCCAAACACTACTTCAGTATAAATCTGCCTCTTTCAAACATTTACCGTTAATTTAGCTCAGCTTTAACCTCTCATCTCCTTCATAGATGGACTCTGGGTTGTGTCCAAATATGAAAACATAAAACTATATATAACATGTAAAAATAAGCAAAGATGGTTAAATTTCAATATTAAAGTTAATTAAAAGGCAGGGTAGGGCCTTCAGGGTGCTAACCAGCTCCAAGCTTCCATGCTCCTCTGTGAGCCCCAAGCAAAACATCAGAGCTTTAATTAGCACACTGAAGTACAAGAAAATGTACATGCACCCATGCACGCACGCACGCCCACCCACTCACTCACACACTCAATCCATAACTAAAATACCTAATAGTGAAAGTACAGAGAAAAAAAGAAACAGAACTTAATAAAAACAAAAAACACACCTTGATGAATCATTTTCTTTGGGATAATCTTCATTCATCTCAACCGCAGGGGGTGTCCTTTTCCTCCTTTCACTATTTCATAAAGGAAAAATAAACATTTGTTCATCCACAAGAAAATAAAGACTTTTAACTATGAAAAGTAAAAAAAAAAAGGTTAAATGCTTATTTATTTATTATTAAATTTATTGGCCACCCGTCTTGCCGCAGGGCAATTCGAGAAATGATTCCCAACATTTTCACATATATTCTAGACATTTCACTCCTACATAAAATCAAATTACAAGCTATTTATTAATACACCTTTACAATCTATTCCTATTTCTATCATGAATACTGAAGTATTCATACCGATTTTCTAATAATCCATTTCTGTGGGGTGTGGAAGCAGCAGTAGCTGAACTATTAACTCTGCTGAAAGACATTCCAGTTACTGGAGAATTCTTAATTGATGCTCTTCCTGGGCTGACCAATACTTTACGAAATGGAGCTTCATCTTTATTTTCTGCAATCACTCTTCTAGGAGTCTAAAAAAATCAAAGAGAAAATGCTGAAATCATTTGAAACATACTAATGGTGTGCAAAATACGTTGAAATGAACTATTTCAAAATCTGAGGTGCCCATTTTTTATCTCATTCTTTTAAAAAGTGACAAAAACATTTCAAGATAACTGAAGCAGAACATTCTGAAAATAAAACAGCTGATCATTCAAATTTGAAATGTTTTACATACTTCTACAACATGCAACGTTCATCACAACTCATATCAGAAAGTAAAAATCAGGATTAGTTGAGTAAATAATACAGGGATTAATTTGCATGAATCAGGTCGGGGATTTTTACAGTTGTGTAGTTTGCTTAACATTTATCTCTCATTTTCATCTGAACACGGTGAAAAAAGTTGCTTAGAACCATAAGAAATAAAAAGCAATGATTAATATAGCTCTCTGTAATTTAAAGAGAGACTCAGCTCTTTCTCTACTGGTTAAAGCAATAAGACTACTAAAATGTCATCATGCCCAGAAAAACACCTTTCTGTTAAGTTCAATACAAGTGGTAGCACCTAGAAAGTTAAGCAGAATTTGATTAGCTAACATTTGGCAGACAACCGCTATAAATCCCAGAACTACAGACTAGACTAGGAAATTTAAAAAGCACTCCACAGGAAAGTAATGGAAATTCACTTTCATGCTCCTGCTAAGAAAACAATATGGGCATGTAGTCATCAGGAGTAATAAATATTTTTACCTCCTAATAAATACGCTAAGACCTTTGAATTGACCAATACTAGAGCCTGAGGTAGTCAGTCAGTCAGTCAGTCAGTCTCTCTCTCTCTCTCCCTCCCTCCCTCTTTTTCTCTCTCTCTCCCTCTACCTACCATTCCCATAACCTTTAATCAAGCAAAACGGCACATCATAGGACAACAATATTTGAATGAAGGAACTATGACTTCTCTGGAATTGAAATGCAGCAAACTTTATTAAAAAAAAAATTGTGCTGGTGTTTGTGCTATGCAATTCAACCTATTTTTCAAGGCAGACATATCTCTGAATATATCACAACTTTTTTTTAGTGAAAGCAGAGTATGAGAAGTTCTGTCATTATTGGGCACTGAGGAATCTGGTAAGGAAATGTCTTTGAAAGAATGACCCAATGGGTCATGGGTTATCTAGTATACTACTAAAATACTATTTGTCTTGTGTCAATATTGATGGCTCTTTGTTGATTCACCTGATTTGATTCTAGCGATCAAGTTCATTCAATTCATTGTGATCCTACACAGTGTTATTTTTGCTGTATTGTAAGTGCCCATTATTTCTTGATTTGAAATCTTTGTTTTTGACCTTGATCTATTTGCCTACCTCATTAGATAATGATCTTCCCTCTCAGTAATGCATCTGCTAAGTCCAATCATTTTAATGATCCTGAAATCAATGATTTTCATGGACAAACCATAAAGCCTCTCCTATGAATAC
>JANHJO010003326.1:118880-131696 GCA_032468235.1 Pseudoxyrhopus heterurus
GAGTAACTTCTTTTCCAAGTATTTTCAACATCATGTTCTTAGCCAAACTTTTTTCAATATGAATTCCATTGATTATAACTTTACCTACTTTGCAACTCTGGAGGGAAAAATAAAGCCAGCTTCTTCTCGCAAGTTCCCATGATTCCTAGGGTTCGAATATTCAAACAAAACTGAAACACAAGTTGTTTGGAGTTTTTCTCCAATAAAACAGTGTGAACTTTGATAGGGCTGCTTTGAATTACAATACAGGTAGTTCTCACCTTACGACCACAAGCTGAGCCCAAAGTTTATGTTGTCAAGTGAGACATTTGTTAAGTGAGTTTTGCCCCATTTTATGACCTTTTCTGCCACGCTTGTTAAGTGAATCACTGCGGTTGTTAAATCAGTGACATGGTTGTTAAGTGGATTCCCCATTGACTTTGCTTGTCAGAAGGTCGCAAAAGGGATCACATGACTCTGGGACACTGCAACCATCCTAAATATGAGTCAGTTGCCAAGTATCTGAATATAAATCATGTGACCATGGGGATGTGGCAATGGTCGTAAGTATGAAAAATGGTCATAAGTCACTTTTTTCAGTGCCATTGTAACTTCAAACAGTCACTAAATGAATTGTTGTATGTTGAGGACTACATGTACACCCCAAAAACTTCAATCCATATTCTTGAATTTAAAGAAATGTTCACAAAGCCAGCTTCCTGTCACTTTAATTCAGGCAGTTATGTCTACCACAGAAGTCTATTGGTCCAACAGAAGTTTGTGCACTGGCCAAAAAATAAGTGATATTTATTTTCTAGTAGTTAAGGCAGCAGGCTAGAAACCAGGAGACACTGAGTTCTAATCCTGCCTTAGGTACCATTCCCCTGGGTGATTTTGGACCAGTCAGTCCCTATATGCCATAGGAAGCAGAGAACGGCAAATCACTTTTGAAAAAATTGCCAGGAAAGTTGCAGGGACTTGTCCAGCTGATAGCTACAAGTCAACGCTAAGTCTTGAAGGCACACAAAGAAATAATGTTTTAAGACAGTTAATCATTGATACACTAAAATACAGGGTAATTCAACCCAATTCCAAAGTTCTTGCAAATTACAAACATTTGCCCTCTCAATATTTTGATCTATTAAAAATGCAGAAGTTTACCATCACCCAAAACATCTTTGTATGTTGATGATAACTCAAGAATTTTACATGCTAGTAATGCCACAAGGAAAAAAAATGAAATCAAAAGATGTTTTAATTGGCTGTGTTGCCATTTTGCGTTTTTAGACAATCCAAATTCCTCTTGCAATTAGAAAGTTTAAAATAAGACACCTAAAGTATATGACTATATTTTTTACCTAATTTTTTTTTACAAATATGTCCTGCTCTTTTCAGATCCCAGTGTATACGTTTATATGACTCAAGAGTGTAATTGTACTTCCATCTTAAGAAATGGTGGAAATAAAGTAGACTCTTGACTAAAAAGGGGAGCAAGCTCCAATATATTTTAAAAGGTCACACAACTCTCTAATTGTGTCCATAATGATTGCGCACTTCTAGGTAGAATTCAAGATGCTAATACTTAGTTGTAAAGTCCTTAATGGCACAGGCCTGGTTTTGCAGGTCTATCTTATCTGATTATTTCTGTCCATCCAGTAAAATATGAGATGATCACCATACTCCAAGTCCCATCATCATTTGGTGGGGTCCAAGAGATATTGCTTCTCTATTGCTGAGCCTCTTTGGAGCAGAATCTCCCTGAGATTCAGTTGGCTTTCATCCTACCTGCCTTTCAAAAGCCATTATAGACCCAACTCTTTCCCCGTACGGGGCATTGGATCAGGAAATCAAGTGATTCTATTACCTGATTTTTTTTCTAGCACATTATGTACTTTTTTTTGCTTTTTATTGTTTAATGTGTCATTTTAGATCATTTTAATTGATGTTTATTGATGCATTGTATGTATACCACCCTATCATGTGCCAAATGGGCAACTATATAAATCAAACGTTTTAAAGAATTCAAACACCAAGTGGGATCCCAATTTTTACAGATTTCCATAAATATCCAACAGCCAACGGGAAGTAAAGAATTCATTAACTAAAATGAAAATATAGTAAACTGCTATACAATACCTATGTATTTTGTTTAGAGCATCCATTATCATCTAGCAAAACCACCAATATCAATTCCAGATTTTCTAAAAGGATCTGAAATATAAATTTTTTAAAAATCTAGCCTCTATGTTTTTCTCCCTTCTATAAAGCTAAATTGTTCCAAATGGATAATAAAGACTTCTGTATCTGTATACCAGGATCATTGTAAAACTTTGGAACCAACATTTAACAAGAAAATTTGGCAATAACCCATACAACTTAATCTTTACTAACCTTCAAAACCATGTTTATAAAACCTCATTAAAGGAAGATGGAAAATGTATTTGAAAAAGCATAAACCAATAATAAAGGACCAAAAAAATATTTTATGTAGCACTCAAAAGTATAGACCGTAAAGACCACAGGTTTTTCTTGTTTTCTTAAATTTAAAATCCTATCTTGAAGAAATGCAGCAAGATATATAACATGGCCATATGTAAGCTTTGAAACACCTACATTTAAAAAAATAAATTTGGGGGGGGGCGGGAGTGAACTTTGATTCAATATTGTCAAGTTCAATATAAAAGAATTAATTATTTAACAAATTAAGAGTAATATACTTTTATCCTGTGCATCCTTAATAATAGAAATATTTATTGCTGTTTTAGTACCGAATGTTCTCCCTTGCTTCTGTGTCAACTGTTTAAAGGGAATTAAGTTCCAACTCTGTACTGTATAACAATGTTCACACTTCATTGAATTTTTTCCTTGAATATGTGCTACAATACGAGCACAGGAATATGCCTTAAAAGTATTCTAAACAGCTATTCATTTATGGATTGTCTGTTCATTAAAAAATACTGATATATAATCTGGTTTCATCTGTTTTGTGAAAATGTGGGTCAGACCTTTGAGGTAGGCAAGGTCAAAGGCAGGCGTGGTGGCAATTCTTGGAATGCTCTGAAGTGTTGTAGGATAGAATAACATAACTTTAAAAGCCTATTTCTTTCTGCCCCACCTTACACCAAACAAGAGCTAGAATTATTTCGAGCTTCCCACATTTTCCCCTCTCTCTGGACTGAATTATCTTTCCTGACAGTCCCCCATAGAGCGGACATTTGCTCATTCCTTCCCCACCCTGGAGGCCAGGTCTACATTTCTTTGCAGAAGGGATCTTTTCATAATAATGTATTTAAACACCATCTCAAAAAAAATAAGAAAAGTTTTTTTTCTTACAATAATTGATAATGTAATTAGAGCAGGATCAGATAATGTAATAGAACCAGTGACCGATCAACTAAGAATGAAGATACAAAAAAGAGTAATCTACTAAAAATAATAAAAACAAGAGATGGGGATTTTCTTTATAAGTATATTCTTGCTATGAAGGTTTAAAATGCTGTTACATATTCTCCGATTGAACAACGTAGAAGCTTATGGTGCTACCCTTCACATGCAGCAGAATTAAATTTATCTGAACAGCATTGGGGGGGGGGGTGTTATGTGTGTGCATATAAATCATTCTAACATTTATTTAAAATCTCCACCCCTGATCCACAAGGACTGAAAGTTCCTTTTTAAGATTCTGAATCTTAATTTGGAAAATATTAAACTCTCTGTGCAGAGTTATTTGTTGTGAATTGCTTTCCTTTCTGAAAAGGGAAACTCTTGTTTGTCATTTATGGAATAGAGGTAGTTTTTCAAGGGTGGTCTTTCGGTGATAAACTTTTGAAATATTTTACATTGAGTATGTCGTGGATCTTCTGTCCTGAGATGAATATGTCATGCTACTATTGCAGGAACAGACATTGTGAGAGGAGGGCTTCCTTCTCTAAGGTAGCAAAACAGGCCAGAGGGGTTGCAGCTATGAAAATTTATACCTTTTAATAAAATTTGTTAGTTGGAAAAGGTGCTATCAGACTCCTTCTGATTTATTGGGGATGGAATGATTGGAATCTCTTTGGGTCTCTTCTGCATGCAGGTGGCTGGCTATTTTGGGCTCAAAATAGCAATGAAACATTGCTTAGTTAATGCAACAGTGGGTACTGCCAAAAGCATCAATCAACAAAAGTCATCTGACATGATGAAGCCTAAGGTTCCTGTGCAGAAGAGGTGGAAGACTGGATCATGGAGAGAGAGAGAGAAGCAGGGACAGAGAGGGAGGGAGGGGGAGGGAAGGAGAGACAGAGACAGAGACAGAGACAGAGAGACAGAGAGACTCCTTACATCCACTAAATCTTGATGTTTTCAATGGTTCTGTATTCTGCATCTCTAGCCAGCTAGAGAAAGTAATGTGTATTCTATCCATATGTGTACTGTCTATCAGAATTGTCCTGTGTGTTGATGGAACTGCAGCTCTCTCTCTCATTTCTCAGCTGTTGGGGTTTTTTGTTTTTTTACAGTAAGGGTGATCTGAGTCCATTTGTCTGTTCAAGTCAAGGCCATGAATCCAATACCAAAATAGTTTACTTTTAAGTTTATGGTCAGTCATACAAAGGACACGTTAGTAACATTCCCAAGGTGAAATACAGGTGTCAAGGGAATCCATATCTGAATATAGAGGAAACCATGGTAAGATAAACATGTGTATTACATTTTGGAAAAATAAACACTAAGAAGTTTCTTATCACTGCTGTACTACTGTATATACCAGGCTTCACTATACTATTTTGCTAATGGTGCTTAAGTCTAACCAAGAAAACACGAAGTTCTCTATTTTTCTACAACAGATTTCCATTTCCCCCACAAATTGCTAACTGAATTCTCTTCTAAAATCAAAGTATTTCGTTAGAGGCATATGGAAGATCTATTCTTGCACACAGCATGATTGTTCCCTTGGCATTATTTTTAATTAAAAATTAATGAACACAAGTTTTTAGTTTGGGTTTATCATATACCTGGGGGAATAGGTCCCTCTCCTAATGTTGAGTGAGTCAATGTTGCTTGCCTTTTATTTGCTCTTTGATTTTAAAACGTTTTCTAATCCCAGTAGATACACTTGGAACCTGGGGTTGTTTCCATCCATAATTGAATTAGTTTAAAAAAAAAAAAGTACATTAGCGGATAATTTTGTTTCCTCATTACTGATTCCTTTCCTGCTCTACCACATCAGTTTAAGGTTTCTCAATCTTGGCAAGTTTAAAATATATGAACTTCAACTCCCAGAATTCCCCAGTTATCCATGCTGGCTAAGGAATTCTGGGAGTTGAAGTGCACATGTTTAAAATTGCCAAGGCCCCCATATTGTCTAATTCTGATTAGTCACTTTGAGGTGATAACAATTCTGGAACTTGAAGTCCACATGCCCTAAAGTTGCTAAGGTCCCCAACCCATATTGTCTAACTCTATTTAGTCACTTTGAGATGGTTGGTCTTTTAGACTAATCCTGCTTCTTTTAGCTTTAAAAGACTCTGTCTCCTCATAGATGGGACAGAAAGCTTCCCCTTGTTTGAACTACCATCTGGCAAGCAAGTAAGAAGACAGGCTTTGCAGTGGCCGCAGTGAGAGAATACCTCAAAGGCCAAGAGAAAATGTTTTGTATAAAATCTTAAATCCCAACACATTTTGGAACATTCCTTTCTCAAGAGCACTATAAAACCAAAGTACCGGTAGGTTATAAAATGCTGTCCGCATAAAATATTCATATCTAGCTAAAACATGATAAGGCCAACATTCAGCACAATGCATTATTTGAATCTACAACAAGATAGGTGCATACATATTTTTAAATGAACAATATTTTATAATTGTACTTATTTACTTTTATGTATTGTAAATAGATGTGTAGGGCTGAGTGTAATTTGTAACCCAAGTCATAGCAGTGGCTAACAATGTTTTGTGCCTAACAGCAAGTTTCATACTCTGTCATCCTTTCAGCATTCAAGGGTAGAAATTGATGGCTTCAAATAGACCAGTCATTATATTTTTGACGTAAAAAAATAAATGTATAAAGAGACATTGATTTATACTTACAGTCCTAGTCATCATACAGTATATGCTACCAGACTTTTATTTACACAGATCTTATGATTTATTCAAGGCTTTAGCTGAGGTAAATCAGGTCCAAGTCCAAATCCTCACCCTTTATCCACTACACATTCTGTTGCCCCTTTATTCTAGTTTTTCTAAAATTTGACCTCTAGTGTCTGAGATCATTCAGTTAGCCTTCTGAGTTCTTACTTCTTATAAACATGCTCAGCGTACTGCTAATAATTGCTTTCATTCTGCATGTGACATCAATTATAATTGTTGACCCAAAGCTAACTGTGAGAGATAAATTTAGTTTCCCCAACATATTACTTCATCCGTATTATTGAATCACTTAGAACAACTATGGAGTCCTTATTTTGGCTGACCAATAGCACTTAGCAATAACACTTAGGTTATATACAGCTTCATAGTGCTTTACAATCCTCTCTAAACAGTTTACAGAGTCAGCATATTGCCCACAACAATCTGGGTCCTCATTTTACTGACCTCAGAAGGATGGAAGGCTGAGTCAACCTTGAGCCAGTCAGCATTGAACTGCAGGCAGTGGAATGCAGAGTTAGCTTGCAATACTACATTGTAACCACTGAGCCCCCACAAAAAGGAAATAACTTGGAAAAATGGAAATATTTCTAAAGGATCAACAGCTATCTGAAATCTGGGAACCTATTCATATATTTCTTTACACTGATATTAATTATTATTATTACATTTTTGACCCACTTTTATTACTGTATTGTATAAGTAACTCAAGTTGGCAAACATACCTATTTTGCCCTATTTTCCACACAAAGTCCTCAAGATTAGATGATAATTGAATTTTTGGTGTTGTTTTATTGACATACATTGCCAAGAGTCATATTTATGCGAATTGGGTGGACATCTATATATTTCCTAAATAAAAGCTTTTAAATCTAGTTTCCCATTGGAGAAATTTTTAATATCTCAATTAAATAAGCTGAACTAAAATAAACTACAAAAAATGCCCAACCAGCATATTGAGATGAAGCTGATGAAAAAGGGTTGTACAAGATAACAATTTACGAGGCAAAGAGGAAGCAATAAGGGAGTACACGTTATTTTAAACACTTTTTGTCTTTAACAAAAAGCCTAACTTTTGATTTAAAGTACAAGAAGCATTCTGATCAATTTGATGTATACAGATTATCAGAAGGAAAAACTGCTCGTTTTGGTTTAGGAAAGAAAATCTGTCAGGCATGAAAAACCAGACCCACACATGTAGAGTTCAATCTAGCTACTTTATTGTTCTATGCCTATTTCACAGCAATCTCCCTAGAGTCTAGACTGATAGCTTTCACCTGGGAAAGATTTAGATAAGGTCCATAGGCAGACAGAGGGGAGTGACAGACCTTGCTCTCTTGAGTTTACATAAGGAGTCTAGGCTAAGTCCCCTCTTGAATGCTCCTCCTGTCTGGGACAGTTGCTCTCCAACCAAATCTTATTAATGTACTTCATATTATGATAGAATAAGATAAGTAGGGTTTCTTGACTTCCTTCAGTTATAAGCCCTTTGTAATATAAATGAAAGGGTGTGATTGGGTTTTAACTTCTGTTTTTTATATCATTTTTATGTAATTTTATTGTTGTACACCGCCCTGAGTCCCTTTGGGAGAAGGCGGTATATAAATTTTTAATAAATAAATAAAATAAATAAATAAATATTCCAACAATAGGTCAAAACATACTATTTTCAAAAGCCTTCTTTATCTACTCAGTCATAAGAAAAGAATGATTAAAGGAGCAAGTGAGTTTAGAAAAAACAAAATCATTAGTCTCTCACCATCTATGGATAGCCATTTTTTCAGAAGAAATCAACTCTAGTCCACGCTTATCGACATACAGTATAATGCAAATATTTTTGTGCAGAACTAAATTACGTATTTCCAGGAGAGGAGACTGGTTTCTTTTCAAATTTCAGACTCTGTGTGATGCTATAGCAATGATAACTCAAAAGAGCAGCGACAAGCTGCGTGATGTTCCTCACAGTTAGGCATATTTTATAACAAACGAACCTGGTTGGGTAATGGAAAAAAAAGGACACATCAGGTACCAGGACAATCCCAAAGACCAGGATCAATCTGTTTCATTGTTTGCCGTAAGATATATATTAATCCACCTGAGCAGCTTTTTTGTCTCTCCAACTTCCCATGCAAGTGAGACCAATTTTACCAAACATCCGAGTGACAAATGAGCATCTTGCTCTGCGCCTTTAAGGGAAGAGGCAAAGCCCTGGGCACGGCTGAGCTGCTGTGAGCATTTTTGTGTGTGCAAATGCAATTGCTGCGTCAGTAGCAGCTTCAAGTACCAACAGGATGAGGTGGTAGGGCAAACTCAGGATACTTGAAACAGAAGCCATCATGCTATCTCAGGGCATAGAGACACTTTGACACAATACTCACCCAAGCTGGGATTCTCTGTCCACTGGTAAGAGTTTTCATGCAAAGGCTGGTGTATTTAGGGAACAGCAAGACTTTTGCTGCAGGGCTGTTTTAAAAAAAGAAAGCGGGAGATCAGGAAAAACAAGTGCTTGAAGACAAATCAGGGCAGTGAGCCTTACGTTCCTAAAATAAGAGATGTTGAACAAGAGTATGCATGGATGGTGCTGGAGGGATTTAAGCCTAATTCTATATATAGAGAGAAAGAGAGACAGAATGTGTATATGCATACACAGTTTGGTTAAGGAAAAGAACTTTGCGTGTCTTCAGAGGCACGAATTTATTTCATTTTCTATGGCTTAGTTACAGCACAGAAAAAAGATTCTGGAAATGTAAATCAAAAATGGAAGAGGGAAGTTAATGCTAACTGTGAGCTTGTGAGCCTGTGTGTAAGTATAATTGCAGATGCAAATCTCAAGTGTACCAAATGTTTACATTGAGTGTGTTGTGAGTCTTGGATTAGAGCAGGATGTCGTACATATCTTCTCTGCTGCATGTCTAATTGGATTTCTGATTCTCAAGGACAATCCTGGATAAACCAAAGCTGCCTCTATATATTTGGAGAGGTTAAATCGTTTCTTGAAAGAAAGCCTTGCTAACATCTGAGCATTAGAATTTCAAAAAGAGTGAGACACTGAAGCACTCTGTAAAGAAACAGAGTCAGTTAATTTAAATATTTTTTTTAATACTGCAAGGAATTGGACAGCCATTGCTCTGAAAAACTGTTTGGCTACCTTCTTGTTCTGTCTGTATTTATGCATTTTGTATGTACATGCATATATTTGATAGTGAAGTGGAAAACAAGTCTTGATTTCTACCCACCCCTCCACCACAAATCTTTTAGAAACATTCCTGAGAGTTTTATTTTTAAAAATGTTCTAAAATGTTGAAGTGTATTTACCTAGTTGCTGATCATGACATTATTTTGCATATTCCTGCAAGTTTAAAGAAAATAGACCTTAAGCAGAAAAGAAATTGGTGATGATGACAGAAAAACAAATGTTTTATGAATGGAACAGTAAGAAGTAAAAAACAAAGGAGGTTGGGTTTAATATGTGTTAAGACTGCCCAACTCCAAGAAGGCTCTTTGAATTTTCCTTGAGAATTCAGTTTATATATTCAAGGAAGGAGACTGGATGAGAGTTGGTTTTTAAAGGTGAATGGTGATTTATAAATAACAGCTAGGATTTTCAAAGAAAGTATAGGTTGAGGAACTTTTAACCCCCTCTCCATCCCGGGTGGCTTTAGCCCTTCATTCCCAAAATCACCTGAAAGCTGCAAATTCCCACTTCTGTCTAAAGAGAGGACTAGTTTTACTTTCTAAAGTTAATTAATTTTACTTTCTAAAGTCTTTAGAGATTTAAAAAGTTCAGTTTAACTTAACCATTAACATCAGAAGACTGTCTCTTTGCCTTAGTTGGTCACTTCTACTATTAATATTTAACCTAACAACAACCCGTAGTAATCCTAGTTCTCATTTTACAGGCAGTAGACTGATCATGTATGCAGACATGACAATAAGTGTGACCCCTTAATTTGTTATCTTTTGGATTTATTAAGCAGTGGAGAAATGTTTTCAGGATGCTGAAAATTTTTGAGTACCTTCTAATATTTTCTGCCCCTTTGTTGAGAGTCTGCCTTGTGAATGGACATAATTTGATCCACAGCTCCATCAAAAATCAAGCATAGCCACCAGTGCTGTGGCAGTTTCTATTCCCTCAGACACTCTTGGAAGGCAACTCTATAGCATCTTTCAAAACTGGGCACCATGTTTCTGTAGAGCTTTTTAATTAGGCATGTTCCCAAATGTGCTCTTGCCAAAATTCCATTTTATTCAACTAACTGTTTTCCATCATTGACGTATACTTATCACTGCAATGACAGCACTATTATGCAATAATTCAAAATGTGGCTGTACCTTAGCTGCCTTTTAGTGTCATTAGAAAAGCAAAAATGCAATATATTGCTACTTTTACTTGGATGAAAATTCATTTAAGGCCTTTCCCTATTAATTACAGTCTTAGACCTTATCTTGAAGTCAGCAGAAAATCATATCAATTTGATATTTCTGTTCCCATTGCCAATCCACGCCGTGCCTCAGTGGCCTCTATTTCAAGTCATTGCAGAAGCCTGACTTCACTTCAAAGTAAAGGGTGAACTAAACAAATGTGTAGTAAAGGGTGAACTAAACAAATTTGACACATCCTGAATGAAATTTGGAATAAGAGGGAAAAGATACTTTACCATCAGTAAAGAGAAGGATGATTTAAGGCTAGCTCAGTTGTGGGCTAAGGGCAAAGTAAAGGCAACTTAATCAGAAATGGCAGAAAAAAAGATGTCCCCAGGCCATATTTGGTTTTGGTTTGGTACAAGTAGGGACTGGCCATATATAGCTCATGAACATTAATATATCAATAATGTTAGGTTTTTAGATGCTACATAATTCTATGGCTGCATTGCCATGGAATGGCGAACCAAGTTATAGCTATTTCAATCTGGTCTCACAGAACAAGTAGGCTAAAATGTGAGTGGCTGGTTTGTGGTTCATTGGGTGTATTTAATTTTGCTGCAACAAACAGACACCATTGTCCTGCAAGCAGCTTTCCAAAGTAGCTTTTAGGTTCTTCAGAAATCATCAGTAAGAGGGACGGCACCCCCCAAAAGTAGTATATAGATTGGAAGAGAGTTAAGAGAAATTGTTATGTGCTACAAAGCAGCTTTCAAAATATATCTGAAGAATATCCTATCATGATCCACTGCCAAACCCAACACATGCAAGATCAGGTGACATACACTCCTTCCCTTTCCTGTGTATCCACAGAGGCGGCAAGCAGTTCATTCTTGTGGGACTGAGATGAGAGATTATATTTCACTGCCACCCCAGAGGGGAACTAAATATACGCCCTGGCAATTCAACCTTGCATACATTTCCTTCAGCTTGTAGGGAAGCTTAGTATGAGACACATTAGAGAAAAGCTTGATTTTGTATCAATGAGGGGATCCCATACATCTGAATATGTTTTGAGAATCAACCCTTACGAAATGATATTTTTACGTTTTGGGAGGGAGGGAATCTCTTTTATTCGACAGAGAATCAGAGAGGGGAGGGATCCAGCTGTTTTGCAGTAGTGAAGTTTATTGACTGCTCAGAGAACCAAAATCATTACCTCCTTAGAGAATATGACTCTAACTAAGACTAACTAAGATTGTTCCTTTACTTCTCCCCTGGAGAAAGAGGTGGGGGATTTGCTGAGCAATGATGCCATTTACTCATGAAATCTCCCTGTATTTTGTGAATGGGTTCTGGAAGTTAACAGCCTTAAGGACACCCCCAGAGCACCTCCAATATGTTGCTGCCATACAGGAACATACAGCCAGCTTCTGACAACAAGATCAATATTTTCTGCCACCATAAAACATTTACCAAAGCAATACAAAACGTGCTGCAAACTCAAAGGTTTCTGTATAGAAAGCAGCCATAGCAGTTTATGCTAGGAGACAGTCTGAAGAGCCAAAACTCAAGTTCAGGAAGAGCCAAGAACAGTCCATTTCCATTCCAGGGTCGCAGATAACCCCAAAATTGCAAAGAGACAGGTATAAACATCCATTGTTACTTGGTACCAAAAGCCAGTTACAAAGTCTTTTTCCTATCCCTATCAATTTGACTAGTTGGCTGAGCCATGCTTCTTTCCTTCTTCTTTTCCTTCTTTCAGGCGGATGGCTTGACTCCTCTTCTTCATTTGTGATGTTTGGTGGACTCAGAGCCTAGTCTAGTTCAGGTTCTGGATCAACTTACTCAACCGACACCTGGTTCTTCACAGGTGTACTCCCTTCAGGTAATTACAGTAGTCCAGGTTGGGGGTCAACTTGGTCAAGCTCTTCATCTTCTGAATCAGAAGACTCAGATTGATGCTTAACCATCTGGCATCTGAGGTAATGATTTTCTGTTTGCCTAACAGTAGGGCTGGTTGTGAGGGTTATGATCTTCATGCCACGATGCTCTTGAGCATCATAGGAAAAGGTAGAAGGAAAATCTATAATAGGCAGAAGTAGAATTTTGTTCAGAAATAAGGTTGCAGTATTAATAATTTATTGTCCTGTTCCATCTCTTAGAACAGGGATCCCCTGTTCAAAACCGGGCTGGATGTGCAGCTCAACTCATACAAATGGTGGACAAGTGCTCATCACGAAGCTCCACTCGCGCGAGCGGAGGACACTTGAGTAGCAATAGCACTGTATTTATATACCGCCTATCAGGGCTTGCAACCCTCTCTAAGCGGTTTACAATGTCAGCATA
>JANHJO010003327.1:75752-87599 GCA_032468235.1 Pseudoxyrhopus heterurus
GGCCAGCCAGGAGTGGGATTTGGTGGTTCGCTGAACTGGGCAAACTGTTCGCAAGAGGATCGCCCGAACCCATGTGAACCCACAGCAGCCCACCCCTGACTGGCAGTCAAGCCTTGGTATAGGAGAAGACATGGTAGAATCTGGGCGGCAGAGTCAAAAAAAGGCATCCATCTAGCATCCATATGTTGGAAGAAAACCCCAGTCCGGTTCCAAGCCGGGAGAAAGACGCTGGAAATAAAATGGAGGCTGGCTACGAGGAAAGAAGTTCTCTGTTTATTTGGTTTTCCAGAAACTTCAGTGACAGCAGCATGTTTCTGGGGTGGCTGACAAAATGGCTGAACGAGTGGATGGATTTTTATAGGGTTCTGGGGTTTGGCGATTGAGATGCTCCAGAGGGGTTGTGCACTGTAGCGAGCCTTGTGACTTTTGCTATTCCCATGGTGGTGGTGGGTAAATCCTACTATGCCCTAGAGGTCCTGTCCTGTCCTTAGAATTTGGGTGGGGGAATGTAAAGTCTTCATCCCATCAGCTCTAGCCTTCTGTGGGAGCTTGTGGCTGAAGGCGTTTTGTTTATGAATAGATTGGCTCAGTCTTTCTTAATAGGTATAAAATATCATCTCTGTTATATTTCTAGTTTTCATATCTTTTCTCTAACCATCGGTAAAGTGAGTCCCATATCTTATAAATAGTCCATTTGCTCCCTCTCTTTAATTGCCAACGTTAATCTGTTCATCTCTGCACCTTCTAATGTTTTCCTAATCACGCTCTTTTCGGTAGGAATCTCTTCGCTTTTCCAGTTTTGCCCAAATACAGTAATTCTTGCTGCAGTTAATACATGAATAATCAAATATATATTTTCTTGACTGTAATTTTCAGGTGCAATACCCAACAAAAATATTTCAGGTTTTAAATCAATGTGCTGTTGTATCATCTTTTTCCAGCCGTGTATGTATTCTTGTTCAGTATTTTTTTTAGCTTCTATATACCGTATATACTCAAGTATAAGCCGACCCGAGTATAAGCCGAGGTCCTAATTTTCCCCAGGAAACCTGGGTAAAATTATTGACCTGAGTATAAGCCGATCAGCGCTTATACTCGAGTCAGCTTATACTAATCAGCTGATTTTGGGGCCTAAATTGATGCCTGTGCAGCACGCCTGCGCAGACATCAATTTAGCACCGAAAATCAGCTGATTTAGGCCCGAAAATCGGCCATTTTGGGGCCAAAATCGGCCCGTTTTCGGCCTCAAATCAGCTGATTTTTGGGGCTAAATTGATGCCCGCACAGCACCAATTTAGCCCCCCAAATTAGTTAACTCAAATATAAGCCGAAGGTGGTTTTTTCAGCCCTTTTTGAGGGCTGAAAAACTCGGCTTATACTCGAGTATATATGATATATAAGTTGCTTACATAAACAAAGTACTTAAATAGTCAGACTAACTCAAGAAAATTCTCAGTGAAAAAAAAAAGATTTATGATCTCTTGACTAATTTTAGTCAAAATGTGCATTGGGAAGTAGTCAGAGTGTTTTCCAAGGCCTTTCACTAGATTTGAAGGATATCAGGATATATATGAAAATAACCCAGGGGTAATAGCAATCAAACATCCAGCGGTCTATCTCACTCTAATGCATTTCACAGGTATTTACCCTCCACGACACAAATTGCTTGTTTGTTATAGTCCTTGTATTTCAATGAATGCTATCAAGAGTTTGTGCTTGTAAGAAAGAACAAACGGGGCTACTTTTCCCAAAGAAATTTGATTTTATATTGCATTTTTGCATTGATTTAGCATCTCTCCCCAGTTGTTTCAGAGGGCTTATTTGCTGAAGGCTAACGCTGCACAGTTTAAATTTATGGTATCTGGAATTCAACATGACAAATGGGCTCAACTAGAAATATTCCTGCAATGGATTCCAGCTCTGGATTTTTTTGGCTTTATGCTGCTTACTGGGGTATGCCATCATTCATTCACAAGTGCCTACTGTACTGCTACTGCACTTCATTACCAATAGACTGCAAGTTATTGTATGTTATAATGCTCTAAAGTGTAACATTCTCAGTTTCCCAAATTTGTTAGAGGATTTATTCTTTTTTTCCAAGCCTTCATAAATGCTGCCCCAAACTCTGCTAAAATGGCAACACCTGCTTTGTATTTTTTTTATTTATTGAATTTATTCGATGCCCATCTCACCACAAGGAGCCTTTCTACTTTAACTCTATTAAATTAGAGGTTATGTTTTGTTCATATAGAGAAGAGTAGGCAAACTTTTACTTGTATTTGTATCAAATGTTTGCCATTTTTCTATCCAGAATTCTGGGAATTCTCATATTTTGCTAAGAATGCTGGGAATTCTTTTCAAATTTTTTTTACCCTGCCCTTCCTCCATGTCGCCCCTACCGGAGATGTAAAGACCTAAGAGGTATCTGTGCAAGGAAAAGAATTCTTAAATTACTTTTTAAAAATAATTACAATTATTATTAGTTAATATTTAGCTCTATTGGGCAGAGACAGACAATCTTTAAAGACCATTGTCACCGGCAGGTTAATTCTTTTATGTTGTATTTCCTTATTTCAATAAGTATTACAGAATATTTTATGATTTATTCATTTATTTATTTGCTTGTTTGTTCCTATAAACAGTGCCCAGAAGAGGCCTCCCTGCATTTCCCATACATGTCCATCTTTCTATTATAAGCCTTCAGGCCAAGAATTATGCTTCCTCAGCCATCCACTTAAGTTCATGAAAGAGCCAATTGTGGATTCTTAGTTATGAATAATCCAAGGTTTGGAATATAGTTGCTTGACAGTCTGCAAACATGTGCTTCGAAAAGGAAAAAAAAAGTGTGGAAAACTGCCTACTATAGCAAGACCCTGATCAACATAGCAAGAAAATATATATGACTCCATAAAGAATCCTAACAAGAAAACTTTTTTTTCCTGGGGAATATATGGTAATGGCTCTTTGTAGATTTAATCAAGAATAGGAAGGATAGTTGGAACTGAATTTCCAAGCATTGAAAAAGATCCTTTTAATCTAAAGGAGAGTGAGTGAGTCTGCCATCTAAAATTACCCGCTTAGGTATCTTTAGGTGACTACAGCTTTCTGAAGAAAGTGAACTAAAATGTCTTGCTTGAATTTGCATAACTTCAGTAATCAGTTGAGTACTTTGTGATAAGTTGACAGTTGTGACAGTTGTGCAGCATCTAAAACACCTGCTGTGTCTTTGATGATAAATGAGTGGGGTGTCCATGGGTCATTCCAAAATTTTTCTTCAGCTCTATTCAGCCCTCTTCTTCTTGACCCAAGGGAAATAAAGAGCGCGCATGCACACACACACAAAGCTTTGCACAATGAGGCAAGAATAAAGAATGAATAGTATCTATTTGGTCTCTGATTACAATGATTTTACCACCTGTCCATCAGTTATGAAACCTGACTTCCCTTATCCTAAGCTAACTGTCTGCAAGGTGTTCTGCAAATACCCTGCAGTAATAAATCATGACAGAACAGCTAATCTTCACTGGGCATTCTAAGTCCGGTGAAGACTTTTCTTCACATTATCTCGGTCATGCAATGGCAGCAAAAAACAAGACATCTGGCCTCTTCTGGTTCATTACCTTTGGCATGCTCTTTGTGAGCTTTCTTCCTGCTTCCAATGTCCTTGAAAAGGCAAGCACAATGCTGCAAGTTGAGCTATGTGTTAAGACAAATCCCCTTTAAAAGCAAGCCATTTGTCTTGTCTTTCAATATTTGTATGGCTTTAAAATAAATGATTTCCTTCAACAAGTGCCAACTGATTGAAAATATTTGGCAAACTAATGTCAGGGTTGCGTTTAGAAGCATATCATTTTCCATGTCCAAATGAAACAAAGATTAAGTGTACATCTGTTGTTCATATCCCCTTTTTGTTATCTTTGTCTGGCCTGTTCTCCTTCATTCCTCACCTGCTGTGGTCTCCCTTTCTTACATTATCATGCATCGACGGTTGCCCTGTTTCGATAACTTACACAAGTGTCACAAAAGTGTATCCTCTGCAAAATGCTCTTTTTTGTAAACTTGCTTTGCAGATGGTCCCACCACTCTAAAAATGAGTTAGTTATTAAGATTGAGATTATTAGCATTCAGGTAGAGCGTGGGTATCAAACTCGCCATGTCACATTGCCATCACATGACGTTCCATTATGTTTTTCCCTTTTGCGGAGCTGAGGTGGGTGTGACCAGCGTGTGACGCATCCGGCCCACGGGCCGCCAGTTTGACACCCCTGAGCAGAGTAACAACCAGTGCCGGGATTCAAATTTTTAATACCGGTTCTGTGGACGCAGCTTGGTGGGTGTGGCTATGTGGTCGGCCAATCAGAGGTGGTATTTGCCACGGTCAGCCAATCAGAGGTGGTATTTGCCACGGTCAGCTAATCAGAGGTGGTATTGGCCGGTTCTCCAAATTATCACTACCGGTTCTCCGGAACCTGTCGGAACTGGCTGAATACCACCTCTGCTAGGTCCGTGATGGCGAACCTATGACACACATGCCAGAGGTAGCACGCAGAGCCCTCTCTGTGGGAATGCCCGCCTCACCAGCTGCTCTTCTGGTTTCCGGCACACGCATGTGCACACGGCCAGCTGCTTTCTTCCAGGTTCCAGCACTGTGGCACACACGCACATGTGCGCACATGCGCACTCCAGTTTTGGCACTCGGTGCCGAAAAGGTTAACCATCACTGGCCTAGGTGATGTGCTTTTATGACAAATGTTGAGTATTTTCTTTTGAACTCCCCTAAGCACACTCTACTTGAGCAAATATGTTAAGTTGAAACTAGTTGAAAAATGCTGTTGCTTAAGAATTTCAGAAAGTTGATACTGGTACCTGTTATCAATACTAATATGCCTTCAGGCATCTTGTTGAAATTATGTTGATATAAATCAGAGCAATATAATGCTTTAGGAATTTAGCATGGAAAGATTTCAGCAGCTGATGAAGTAACTAGTAAACTCGAGACTAGATTCGATGTTTATACATCAAGTAATGTTTACCCATGGTTTTATTGAAAAGCGACTATATTTGGTGCCCTCACTTTAGGACCAAAATACCAACTCAGAATTATGTTAAATTAATTTTAAATCAAGAATTTGACTGATGGAGGCTTTGATGTCAGGTTGAAAATAGATTTAAAGCACCTCGGTGTCATAAATACCTAAACTTATAAAGATAAACTGACACAAAACTGGGTCAGTTCATTGTGTGCCACCAATGCTAAAAATTTCTCATAGTTTTGTAGGATAAAGAAGAGAATATATGGATTAATTATTGCATTGTTCATTGAATTATTGTTATGATCATTCTCATCCTTATTATAGATTTGGTAGCCATATGTTTTCCTTCCTGTAAATTTAATGTTTCTTAGTTGCTTACTAATTCAATTTATTAAACTCCTCATATTTTGGTGTGTTGTATGTGTACATAACATTTCATTTTCTTGCTAAGATGAAAGTTGTAGTACATTAAGTCTTTGTTTCCAAAGGGTGTTGTAAGATAACCTTATAGCGTAATTTAAACAAGATTACTTTGAAATGTTATTTTGATGTGATTGAGCATTGGTTTCACTAGAAAGCATTCATAGGTCTGGAACAACTTTTCAGTATTGAAGTCTTAAACCTTGATTACAGTATGGATGTAATTAATTTAAGATATTTCTGGGTTGTTATGTTTAAGTCTACAGCATAATCTTCTTAGTTTGTGATAACATAACAACTCATATGTCCTGGAATTCAACTTAAAACTGCTTTTTTATATTTAAAAAACTGAGTCAACTTTTAAAGATTGTTCTTGCTAGACCCATTAAATCCACTTCTAATCCATTCTCCGTTATAGAGGAGAAACAAACAAAATCTGCATTATTCAACTAGTTTCACTAGGATCAAGTGTTTCTTAAGAAGGTTGAACTATTTTAAAGATTCAGAATGTGGGCAAATTCTGTTTGGTTATATAAACCAAGGTGTGGTAACCATTGACTGCAAATAAAATAAACATTTTCCTTCCAAATCCTTTTAAAGGCATCAGCCTACATTTAAGCTTGTATGCATTAGGAGAATTTTAAAACCATTCATATGGACACTGAGAAACAAAATATTGGATTGAAATGGGCCCTGCAAGAGCTCTTCTTTTGTTTCTATGTTTGTTGAAACTCGGCAAGAAACCATTTAGATGGCAAACCAGTTTCAATGCTAAGCCTTTTCAGGTTTAATTGCTAATAATCCTGGAGTTGAGGGAAGATCTCTGTGTATGAGATAGAGACCGAGAGTCTACAGTATTTGTGCGACTCTCATTCTGCCTCGTTTTGACTTTGATCTTCTTTACTGTGGCTTTAGGAAATAACGCAACCATTGTGTGACAGAAGATTCTTCCACTCCTCTTTTATGGGATTCAACTGTGAAGGATAACATCTCATAAATGAGAACAGCTAGCTTTAAAAATTCCATTTTATTTTATGGGCGTATGTGATATACAGAATTATAAAATAGACAGTTTCTTGTTAGGAGTGATGCTTAGCAGATCCTGCCCTTCCACTAGAATGTTTTTGACTATCACGGAAAAAACTTCCCCCTCTCTCTCCAATAACTGAATGAAAAAATTGTTAGTAGAAATTCTCTCGTAGGTATGTTTACTGATCAGATAGCAATTCCTCATTTTGTATCAGCTAGGTAGATTTCTCAAGTTTCATGTATCGGAACATATCCTCTTTTGATCTGGGATTCTTCAAGGAAAAGCAAGGTGGCCAAAAATGAAGTATGGCATAAAGATATATTAAATTGATAGCTCTCGTGTATGTGTCATGTGCATAGTATAAATGTGTGCATAGTATAAATAATTGTGTTACCATAGTAATTTATTATACAACATGCTAACACAGGGGTGTCAAACTCGCGGTGTCCTGTTGTCATCACTTGATGTATCATGATTTCCCCCCCCCTCGCTAAACTGGGGCTGGGCGTGGCCAAGACGTGACGCATCCAGCCTACAGGCCACAAGTTTGACACCTCTGTGCTAATAGGTAACAAACAAACAAAAAGGAGAGTTACTCAACTCCTATTTTTTCTCTGTCTTCTCCCACAAGAGGATATGTTATGTATCATTCAACTGTGGAAAGCAGAATGATGGAACTGAAGACTAAGATTGATAGAGCCATGATTAGCAAAAATTTGGCTAGATCCCGAACTGGCTTTATGCCTAAGGTGGGACTAGAACTTAACAGTCTCCTGGTTTCTAGCCTGTTACCTTAACCACTACAAATTGATTCTCTCTGTGTAATATTATCATATTAATACATAGTATAATGTTAAATATTATCTTTGTGAAATCCTGGAGAACAGATGACAGGAAAAGATTGAATATTATCCAGGTCTTCAAAAAATTGGGGGGGGGGGGAACCTCAGGCAAGCATGACATTAACACATGGGAAAAATTCTAAAGCAATTCATAAAAAAGATTGATTTGTAACAAGCTTGAAAAGAATGTGGAAAGTCAGCAAGGGTTTGTCAAAACATAGGTATATTGAAGAGCACATATTGCCAGACTAACCTTACCTTATTTTTCACCGAGTAATTTCTCCAGTAGATTGTGGGAATATTGTAGATAAAATGATGGCAAGCAAAGTATTAACAAGATACGCTATCACATACTTCGAATAGCAAGCTAATATGGATTGAATGGAATGATGTTTATGTGGCTATCTAGTTCACTCAAAAATCATAATCAGGAGTACCTATTAACTGTTTCTCAACTAAATGGTGTCACAATGTTCACTCTTGGATTTTTCAGCGTTTTTTATTCTTTCACAATGTGTATAAAGATGGCAAGAATACTTAAATCAAATTTGCAGATAACATATAATTAGATAGGGTAGGTTAGTTAATGACCTGGGAAAGAAATAAAATTTGAAACTTTTTTTTTGATAAATTAGAAATGTGAGCTGAAAATAACAATTAAATTTGACAGAGGTCAGTGCAAAGTTATTCACATAAAAATAAATATATACTGTAGTTATTGGATGGAGATACCTGGTTTTGTAGCAGTACTTGTGAAAAAAATCTTAGAATAGTAGTTGATTGCAGAGTGAGACAGAAATATGATGGTGTTTTTTTGCTGGAAAAAAAAACAAATGCAAAGTCTATTGTTTTTAAATAATAAATATAGTTTATTTTATTTTGAATTGGTCAGGTATTGTGATCAGATCTTTTAATAAAAGATTCAGACAAATTGGAAGAAATCAAGGGACGAGCAAAAAAGATGGTTAGGAGCCTAGGAACTAAGTTGTATGAGCAAACATTGAAGGAATTGGAAATTATTTAGTATTGAGAAGACTGGGTCAGTGATAATATTGATCAATACCTGGAATGTTTTGGCAAGAACTATTACTCATAATTCCAAACTGCAGGACATAGAATAATGAATTCATCTTAGAGATTTTCATTAAAATTAAAAAAAAAAAACCTTTCCAACACTAAGAACTAAGAAGTACAAGAGTGAAACTAGATACCGAGATAAGTGGGGCTTACTTTTGGGGAAGTGAGATTAGACACCAATTTGTCAGTGATGCTTTAATTTGGATTTCTCTGCTGGTCATGGAGTTGGGCTCTGTGATCCAAATGATGTGATTTTTGTGTAATGCATGCATATTTGTTATATTTGTGATTACTGCCAAGCTACTGTTTCTGAACTCTTAGCATGCTCATAAATATATAAAAAACTTCCAAAATCATTTTCTTATATAAGAGTCATAATTGCTGCAAATTGCCACTGACATTTTGGACATTTTTAAGTGGCAGCTATAAGTCAATTTGAAAATAGCTAGTAAAAATAAATATGTTGGGTGAGTGGGAAGCTATTTCGTTTTTATGTGCAACAATAAATTAATTATACTTTGTTTTTCTTTTATTCCATTCTCACATGCTCATCTTTAATTTTGCCTGGGCTCCTTGATATTACTATACAATCCATATTTGAAATGGTTTAGAATGGGATAGAATATCAATCCATTTCTTTTGGGCAGTTAAAATTGACCCTGGTCACATTCCTTCGTCTCTCTCTTCCCACCATTTTTCTTCCCCTTGAGGAATTTTACTTGGCAATAGTAAATTAATTACAGAATTTTCCCATGCTCTTTAAAATGATTTATGATTGCAATTTAAATAATTTCCTTTCATCAGTTGAGTTCTTGGGACTTGCACACAAGTCTGCTGATCCCATTATATCTGAGATGTGTTTTTAAAAATATGGTGTTCAGTAAACACAAAACTTAATGTCTTTATTGTAAGAGATGAGGTGGCAAAACATAAAAATTTTCTAAATATATGTAACAAAAAAATATTTGACATTATAACTAGCCTAGAATGGGGCTTGAAGACCGAACCATGTGATACATGAACTACCTAGATGGAGTCCAATAGTAATGCAAAAATATATACTTTTTCGGGGGGAAATGAACTTTCATATGGATTTAATACCTTCATGTTCAGAAGCCGGCCCAGCTTAAGGCTTAAATAGCTTCTTTGCTATTTGCTGTAGGGTAATCCAATTGCTGATTGGTACAGGCTACTCTCCAAATCTATTTCCACATTACTCTCTGTCTTGTATTTATTAGTATCTTTTTAAAAAATGTCTTTCTGTTATCCAGAAACAGAGTTTAAATTCTGCAGTAATGTGAAATGGGGAGGGGTCACCAACCTATTGAGGCCCATTGATTGGTCCATAGAAATTTACCATCTGATCATTGAGTTAGAATAAAATAGTCTTAAGGTTAGTTCTCCAAAGGAGATTTTCAATTTGAGTTTTCAAAGTAAAAACTGGGCGAAACATCAACAATGTAGTTAACTGCATGGAAGCCAATGACAAATTCCGACATTCCTGATTTGTAGAGATAGGCTTTGATGTGCTGTGAGTGCGAGTGACGTCCTGTACCTGTTATTTCCACTGAATTAAAAAAAAGTATCTCACTGGCAAGAAAATAAAAACGTATTTAAATGTAGAGAGTCCTTTGAATTGAGTTCAACTTCTGCTTACTACGTAGACATACCCATGTAGTTTTGCTATTTGTTTTCTATGACCACCTTCTGGAATGATTTTTCTATTTCTCAGTGAGCCAAGGATGACCTAGTAATTTCCAAGCAAATTACTAATTTGAACTACCAGGATCCAATCTGGATCCATTCCTCCTTACCTGCAAGCCTTGCTTTTAAAAAGCCATCCTTGCAATTGTGCAATTCTATATAGAGGACAGTTTCATTTGGCTCAGAGTGATTAAACAATATGATGAAACGTTGAAACCAAAAATAATGATCCTATCACATTTCAGCATCTCTGAGCTAATACTCAGATTGAGTTCATACCTCACTAAGTGCTAGATTAAAAAAAAAAAGTTATGCGCTCCATTTGGTATTCCGTAAGACCTGTGAGATTCTCATGACTGTATATGGGTTATGAGGAAGAGTTTGAAAGCTCTGGGAACAAAGTGTAACAGATGCTACGTTATTACTTAATGAAACACTGCTTAAGTTTTCACTGGAAAAGTGTTTGGCAGAAAATTGGCTCTGCCATTTGGGAAACCAATTTATATGGGTCATATAAATTCAGATCTTTATTTAGAAGAAGATGAATCAAGAACTGTAGAAAGTTTCTATTTTAGTTGCCGTGATCTGTGTAAAGCTGCTCTTAGGTGTAATTCCTTTAATTGCTGGTTTGTAGGCTGCTCTGAAAAAAATCACCATTTGGAATTCAGCTCCAATATATTTATTTGGAACCACAAAAGATCTGTTGTACCTATTTTTTCTTCTGGCAGGGAAAACTGGAGAGGCTTGAAGCATTTACTCATACATTGCCTTCTTTCGTTTCAGCAGTTCAGAAATAGGCTACAGCTCGTACATCATGGTTTTATTCCAAAACATTGCCCGTGATGGTTTTAAAGAACAGTTTGTATTTTGCAAGTTATACACACCTAACCGTGGGTGAGATTTTCAACAAGCCATGGATAAAGATTTTGACTTGCTGGTCATGTGATCATAATTACTGTAACATGCAAACCTAATCTATATTAAAAGGGAGCATCAACCATAATGAATGTGTACCCCAGCAAAAGCCACTCCTAAGAAGTAAAGAGATTGGTGCGGGGCCACTAATGTAGAGGGAAGGGAGGGTGGCCTTGAAGGGTAGGAGGAAGTGTGACTACAAATGATCAGATAAGAGGGGTTGAGCTTAGGCCAAGAAAGTCACCTGAGAAAAAGTCTCAGACAAGCCCCTGTCTAGTTCACATGGAGATATAGGTAGGGGAGGATCTGTTACTGTAGCTGTTGCAAGGAAAATATTACTGTCTTACCTAGCATTTGTTTGTAGAGGTGACTATTAATGTCCTTTCTGCTCTAGGAGAAGCAATTGAAAAGACTGCTGAATTTGAAGTAGTACAGGAAGGAGTATAAAGCCCTATCTTCTGAACTACAAAAAAGAAGTATTACTTTTAGATGGCTGATTCCCGAAGGGATGTTAGTATCATGGAGGGATAGGAAACATAAGATAGATAGTTTGGAAAGGGCACAAGAATTGCTGGAAGAAATTCGTGAAGAGGAAAGAGAGCAGAATAGCAGAGAGGAAGTAAGGCCACAAGAAACTTTGTCCCACTCTCCGCGTATAGAAAGGGCACATACTAAAGGGAAGAATCAACTCTCACCCAATAGAGTCACGACTAGAGCACAGGCACTAAAGGAACCAGTAGAAACACAACTTAGCGGGAAGTAGAGAGTAGAAAAATGAGAGAAATTAAATTGATTTCCATTAACATCAATGGCCTCAATTCTGTAC
>JANHJO010003327.1:88658-101443 GCA_032468235.1 Pseudoxyrhopus heterurus
ATCCTGCTGGAGGGGGGGGGGGAAACACAATTCTACAACACTCACTTAGTTTGCGATCCTTCTATCACAAAGTTGAAAATCACTTAGGAATGGCAACAATTCACAGTCATTGCTTGTTTGAGCACTCTTGTTCTGCTTCTCTACAGCACTTGATGACAAGAAGAAAGAAGATTGTGTTGGTGAACGGAGAGATAATTTTTCTGTCAATTTTCTGATTTAAGGTAGGAAGATATTTCCTTTCAGAGCCAGGTTATTCCTTTCCAGACACTGGTTAGTTGGATCACACTTCTTTGTGGTTTATAAATAGCATATGTGTAACATGGCAAGTTACAGCTCTTGTTGATACAGTATATATTTTATTTGAGAATAGTTTTCTGACTGCAGTTAATACAGTACATATTTATATCATCCAACTGATAATGTTGTCCATTTGTGTTAATATTTATTAAAAATATTTGTATGCTGGTCAAGCATCATCTTTTTTATCAGCCACCCAAATAGAAAGAGATAGTTATTTTTTTTAGAATCCAGCTGATTTGTGCATAAAAACACATATTTAAAAAGTATTAATGGAAATGGAAATACTAGCTACTGGTATTTACTAGTTATAATACGGGTACTAGTTATAAACAAGATACCTTACTGATTTTTGAAAATGATTGTACTCTGTAGGTAAAAAAGATAAGCAGCCTATAATGCAGTATAAGTAAATATTATCCAGCTTGCTATGCATTTCCAATATACATACTTCAATTGTAGAAAACTGAAATTAATTAATATATTTCTTATAAATGGCAGCGTGCCATTTATCAGAAATATACTCTCTTTTTTCCATGTTTTCTATGCTGGGGATACTGACATTTAGAGACATTATGATTAAGATAATTTTTTAAAACAAATCCTATTCATGTTTTACTTCAGGTATTAATAGCTGCTGTAAACAAGTAGTAACAGTAACATTTTAAATTCAGTTATAATTGTCACCATCTATTTTTAGAAAATGAACAATTTCACATGCATCATTAATGCTGCCCCACATACAAAAACAATTGTTCTCTCATTATGGCTAATGATAATGACTAATTGCCTTTATGTACAGAATATAACTGAAATACAGTATATATATATTTATGGATGTTAATTAGCACTGTTTTTAATTTCCTTAAGAAATTCAATATATTAATTTACTCTGAATCATAAGGTAGGCTGATAAACAAAGCCTTAAGTTACTGAAGTGAGCATCCTTTTCTAGAACAGCAGAGTCCTGATAGACATATAATTTGCAAACTGTACATTAATCACCTGCAGTTTAAGAAAGGAGTGTTTTAGGGCTAGGCATAATGTCTATTTACTTTATTATAGGGCAGATTCAGCAAAACTGCACTTACAGACCACATCTGCCCATATGATTCTGGGTAAATGGAAATAATCCAATGGGTGCAGTTTCTCTGTCATTTTTACAGGAATCTATGCAAAGATGATATATCACCCCTGCTGTAACATCTTCCGGGAAGGACAAAAGCATAATTACACTCATCTTTTTCTTTGAGACCCAACTGTGCTACTGTCCACATAGCCAAATTTTGTATAGCTGCAGTAAAAACAAAAAAATAACTGGTACAAATGTGACAAAATTTGTCAGTCTGGACTCACATTACTAACTTTATTTTATTTTTAATACAGTGATCCTTAAATAATGAATTTTATTAGATTTTAAATTTTCACTTTAATTCAGTTACCAACTGTAGAATTCGGTATGAACTCTTAGTTTCTAGAACAGGGGTGTCAAACTCATGGCTCATGGGCCAGATGCGTCCCACGCTAGCCACCCCCACCCCCATTTTAGCGAAGGGGGAAAAGTCATGATACATCATGTGACGACAACGTGATGCTGCAAGTTTGACATCCCTGTTCTAGAACAAAAATTATGTCAGTGTGACTCTCTACATACCACCACCAGTAAGATGGGCGTTGGCTCCAGATTGAGATCCAAAGCTTCCACATCAAGAGTTAAAATTGTTGATGTTGCATCCATTCTTTCTCTTCTGATGTTGGCATTCATTTCCTCAGTTTCTAAAGTTCATTGGCTTACTCATCTTCCCCGAAAGTCAATGAATCTAGCTGGACTCAGAAAGATCATTTTCATAGAGAGCCCTCTCTGCTTTGTTATGCTGATGTCCACCTGCCAACAATGAAAAAGACTTAAGTAATTTGATCTTCAGAATCTGAATTCAGTAATCCACAATTGAGAAAGATAGGAATAAAGAAGGAAGGGAGATTAAAGGTCAAGGTGAAGATTCCCCTCGCACATACGTGCTAGTCGTTCCTGACTCTAGGGGGCGGTGCTCATCTCCGTTTCAAAGCCAAAAAGCCAGCGTTGTCCGAAGATGTCTCCGTGGTCATGTGGTTGGCATGACTAAATGCCGAAGGCACACGGAACACTGTTACCTTCCCACCAAGATAACTATTTTTGTACTTGCATTTTTACATGCTTTCAAACTGCTAGGTTGGCAGAAGCTGGGACAAGCAATGGGAGCTCACTCCATTACACGGCACTAGGGATTCGAACCGCCAAACTGCTGACCTTTCCGATCGACAAGTTCAGCATCTTAGCCACTGAGCCACCGCGTGCCCTTGAAGGGAGATTAAATGTGTGCAAATAGTATACAAGTCAAGATGGAAGTATACAGGTGGTCCTCAACTTACGATCACAATCGAGCCCAAAATTCATGTTGCTAAGTGAGACATTTAAGTTTTGCCCCATTTTATGGCTTTTCTCACCACGTTTGTTAAGTGAATCATTGCAGTTCTTAAATTAATAACATGGTTCTTAAGTGAATCTGATTTCTTCATTGACTTTGCTGGTCAGAAGGTCGCAAAAGGGGGATCACACGATTCTAGGACACTGCAACTGTCATAAATGTGAGTCAGTTGTAAATCATGTGACCATGGGGATGCTGCAATGGTCATAAGTGTGAAAAATAGTCATAAGTCACTTTTTTTCAGTGCCGTTATAACTTTGAATGGTCATTAAATGAACTGATGTAAGTCGAGGACTACCTGTATATCCATATATCCTCCAACCCAGCTGAAACTTTTGTTCCATCATTCATGATTTGTATCTAAGATAGTTAATAGTGAAATGAAGGAATTTCATAAAGAATCCAAATAGCAGTGTCTTGCAATTGTCAATATGTTGGCCTAAGATCAAAAACATCCATCTATAGTATTCAAAAGGATTGGAGTTTTGATCACATGATCATAGGCACTATCTTGACTTTTTAAAACTCCCCAATAGATACTCTTAATCTCCAATATATATTTAAGAATGTAAAACACGTAAAGTATTGCTTTACAATCTACTCAGTTACTAAGCTTTGTATTTTCAGTAAGACTTTTTGGTCTTGTGTTTTCAAGTTATCTTGACCACCCGTCTAAAAACTGCTACAATACATGAATCAAGCATGATCTTGAAAAATAACAAGCTAATAGTGGTAGCCTTTCACAACAGTTAGAAATATTTTTAATAGCAACCAATTTATTTATAGCTCTGAGCAAAGTCTTGGTTAAAAGGAGTATGAGTCTACTTTGTGTTCACAGAAGAGGCTGACTGATGGAAATGTGCACATCTGGAGGACTTCACATTTTTTCTAGCCAAGCCATCTCTTCAGCATACACACACACACACACTCACACACACACACACAGGGAACATGTTGTCCTGAGAATCTTCTCTTCTGAGAATACTCCCCTCCATTACTGCAGGGAAATCTAATAGGCAATTCATTCACAGAAGTCTCTCTCAAAGGTGTGACTCATTCTCTTACAATGTGAATTTCAGTCTACTTACTGAACTATTTAGTAGGTTTCTCTTGCATAGTCTAACACTGCATGCCAGTTCACAAATTGGTTTGCTTTTTATAATTTTTAAAAGTTCAATTAGCATTATGAAATTAATGTAAATCTAAACGTATCATTCAAGTCCAACATTACCTTAAGTGCAGTTCAATACTAACTTTCATTAGATATAATATCTCATTAAAGAAAAAGGAACATTACCAATTCTTAGTAAAAGACAAAATGGCTAAAAATAATATTTTGAATTCAAAATGTTCTATAAGAGTCCTATGCTTTTTATTTACTTATAGTTATTCCATATTATGTACATTTATTCAATGATGGTTTTAAAAATGACATGTCCCTCTGTCATTCCTTATTTGTGGGACATCCTGAATGTTTTACATTGAAACACACAAATGGATAAAACCTCAAAAATTCTCACAGTTTAAATATTAGTATAGCTATTTAAAACACTTGGAAATATGCCAGAGGAAGAAATCGTTATTCTCCCTGCCACCACCCACCTTAAAAAAGTCAGTTGTTTTCAGAGAAATCTTAGTACTTTCGATATTAATGGCTTTATGTGAGAGCAGAGAACATATTTAAATTCTAAAATGTCTCTGTAACCCATTAATTTCAAAAAATGTGTGTTCACTCCCTGGATTGGGAGGTCAGAGCCCAGCTGCCAACCTCCACATTCAGGTTATATTTACTCTAAAGACCACAGAGAAATGTGGGGAACTGTCTCCAGTGTTTATCCTGCATTAAAAGCTATCTCTGATTGCAATGGGAAAAGACATTTTTTATTCAGGAATTCAACCTCCCGCTTGCAGGGTCTGGAGATCTGGTAAAGATGAGATTTAAGAGACAAATAGAAGCTGCAGGTAAACAGTCAGCACCAATCAACCTCCCGAGTTGTGCTGGCAAATACCTTCCATTGGATGAGCGTCTGCAATGGATACAACCAAGGATGCAGACTGGATGGATAGGATTTCATAGACAGCACCAGCTGAAATATATGGTCAGTTCAGAATGTGTGCTGTGGTCTTCTTTGAATTCTCTGAGGCCAAAGCAAATCAGACGACCATCAGCCCAAAGATCCAAGATGCCATCTCATACCTACAGCAGCATCAGTTGACCCCGAGTAGATGAGACACTGGGTTCAAATTTTGGCAGGCACATAGCTGCGTTGAACGAAGGCAATCTGCATATTTTCTTGAAGCAGACAGCAAGGCCTCTAATAAAGGCAGGCCAACATATGGTGTTATATATGAACTTCTCCCTCTGTTGAAAATCAACAATAACAGCAGCCGCTCTGATTTTGGATCTGCGTTCTTATCCCTCTTGCTTCTTGCCCCGTTATTCAGACAAGCTCATGGGATTTTGTGGCGCTCAAACTGGATTTTTACAAATAACCGTTTTTGCTCTTCCTCTCTTCTGCTAGCAGATCACCAACTGTCCAAGTTACAAGACAAGTTATGTTCTCGGTGAAGCTTAATTGCCTTAGTAATTGGATAATTACACAATGCCTGACTAATACAGTATCAGGAGGCTTATGTCATGGCAATAAAATGTTTCAAACATGTATTTGTCTGGCTTTCGGTTTTAGCAGAACTGGCATAGGATGACATGCCAGGTGAATGAATCTCCTCAAGTCCTCCACACTCAAAACACATTGTTTGGGTCATATTTGCTCTCAGAACCCTAAGAGGTTCAAAACTCAATTGCTTGTGTCTGATTGAAGACGCTTCTCAGAAATAGGATCTTCTCCCCTCCCGTTTCTATAAATGTTGTCAGAAGCTGAGCAGGATAAAGAGATCTACTGGATCTGCTCCCCAACAGGAGTGCCCAGCTGCCCAGCACTAATGTCTGGGCAGCTGATTCCTTCTGATTCAGACATTAGTGCTGCTCCCCTTTGGACTTGACTGTCTGGGCTTCTTTCAATTCAAGAGCTGCATGTGTAATTCCATCGTCATTACCAACCTAAAAGGAAATAAGCTACATTAAGGCAAAGTGGCAGGCAGCAACAACATATTTTATGGCTTGCTTACAGTACTTCCTTTTCAATAGGCAAAAAAAAAAACACACACACACGTCTATAGATTTCAGAAAGCTTCCTGGAGAATATATGTGGTCCAAGAAGGCAGGATTGATTCTACTTATGCTTTAACTGACTGTATCATTCACTAATGTGCTAGATGTCTACTCCTGAATAATCCCTTATGTAATCCCCCTTGCTTCCATTTTTGTCTTTTCCATGAGTCAGATGATGGCATAAGGATTTATTTTCTGATCGACTTGAGTCTCCTGCCTTGCTTCCCAGAGTATTGTTTGCTTGGCTGTTTGTCTACAGTACTGTGCCTGTTTCGATTTCTATATAACTCTGTGGGGGAGGCATATAAGAGACTTACTTTGCAGGTGGGTTTGAATCACTCAGTTGTGCAATCTATCATTAAGAGTTTAGCTTTAATTTCAAACCACCAAACATTACCTGCCAAGCAGCAGCTACAGATATGGGAACGGCTCCCCACATTACTACTCTATTTTTGTGGGAAATGATTTTTTTGTGGGAAATAGCTGATGAAACGCACCAGTTCTGAGCATGAGAGACTGCCTACAGAGTTAAAACAACAGATCAAGGATTAATTTTTACTATTATGATACTACTGGTAGTAGAAACCAGCATTAACCCTCTTGCATACAGCAAGTAACTCAAGTATAGGGTTGGTTAGCTTATGCTTTTACCTTGATTCTGTAAAAAAAAACAGCTAAAGAACTGCAAATGCTTTTGCTTTGCCAGTTGCCTTACATCTCTGACTATTTGGCTGGGCACGTTATGTGTTGGTGTGTTATAATTACTGGAATGGATGAATGTGTCTCTTATCTTTGTTGTCTTATGGAGGCATTCTACTTCTGATCTCACAGTAGAAATCAAATCCCCTTTCTTTAAGGAAAAGAATTTCCTTCATTTATTCATTTGACTATATACTGTATATTTAGATTTTCCATAAGAAAAGTCTAAAGCAGCTCACAGCAGAAATAAGTTTTTTTTTAAAAATGAAACATTGCACTAGTGCAGGTAAATGATAACAGAAAGGATAAGCCATTCAAAGCTAAGGTAAATGAAAAGACCAGGGAAGATAGAGTATATGAGAAAGACATATAGGTGGTCTCCAAATTAGTGTATCTCCGGAATTAAATAGCCTGGACTCCATCTCCCAAGAGCTGTTTCTTTTTATCAATACATCATGCTGTTTATCAGAGGTTCTTTAGCTTCCAGAGATTGCTGGGTCTAGATAAGTATATAGGAAGAAAAATTAGTCTGCAGCTATTCAGCAGCTATTCAGCCCATAATTATGATGGCCACCCAGAAATGTATTGTGTTTCTGCCTTATTTCTGGACTATTTTCATATCCAGAATATGAGCAGAATTATCTTTTGTATTGTTCTTAGACAGCATCTTGGCAGAACTTTAGACTCAAAGGATTTTGAATAGCTATTTCTATTATATGTGTATGGAAACTATCTTTCTTCAGTTCTGAATGGGACAAAAATGGGCCTACACAGTAAAAACAGAATAGGTTAGCTATTTGAGAAGGGAATGGGAGAAATCTGTAATTTTCAGATGAGACTCACAGAATAACAAATTTGAAACGTTTTCTGGTAGTCACCATGTGGCTATTAGGTGTGAAAGAGTGGATCTGGCTACTTGACTAGAATGTTCTGGCTCTGCTTTTGCCTGCTATCAATATAGATATTTGTAAATAAGCTAATATATTACAGAATACTTTAAATCTCAATGCCTGAAATCTAAAAGAAGAGCCAGTCCTTATAATTTGGTCTAGTGGTTAAGACATCAAGCTAGAAACCAGCAGACGGTGAGTTTTATTCCCACTTTAGGCATGAAAGCCAGCTGTGTGGCTTTGAGCCAGTCAACCCAATCTACCTCACAAGGTTGTTTTGCAGAAAAATGAGAGGAGGAAGGAACATTAGATATGTTTGCCACCTTGAGTTCTTTATAAAAAATAATAAAGGTGAGATAAAATTAAGTAAATAAATACGGCACAGTTGAAATTCATTACTGTTTCAGAAAGTAGGATGGGTGTTAATGTACTTTTGGTTTCAGTATTTAGATGAGAATACATTTCATTCAAAAATATCCCCATTTTTTTTCCCAGCCTCTTTCCTAAATCTGTGAGAAACTTGTTCGCAATGAGCTCTTCTGATATTTGAACATCAGGAATCATTTAGAAGTTTGTCTGCCTACTCATTCCATCAAATGATTATGTAATTTTTCTTGTGACTGGTGAACAGATTCTTCTGCTATGTAGCCAGAGGTTTTTACTTAGATCCACGCCCAGAACTATCCTTTCAAACTTCCTTCAGAATCTTAAAAAAGAAATATATTTTCATCCTAATAAGGCATGTGTTTGTCTAAATAGTGATGTTGTTAGTGTAAATATAGGGCTAAAGTATTTTAAGTGGACTAGATATTTAGCACTGATAACAGTATAACTGAGCCTGGGGGAATTAAATATTCATATAATGAAGAAGGCAGCTCAGAGAAACTTTTCATAATTAGAATGCTCATTCTGAAGAAGGCTCTAGAGTATTTCCAGTGGGTGAAGACTGATACTCATCTAAATTTAGAAAAGGAAGGTGGTTGCATTGAAGTCAGTTATATAACCTATATCCAGAAGTTTAAATTATATAAACCTCATGCTATTCAGTTTGAACAAATAAGAATATTCTAGATCAGGACCCAGCTTCTTCCTCAGCCTAACAATCCTTGAGAAGATAATATAATTCTACTGTGAATATACCAATGGCCATGCATGCTTTCAATATTACCTTACAGGTCTTATGGTAACACCACTTTCCATGTGGAAAGTTAATAAGGTAGCAAGTAATTGAATATACAACCCCCCCTCAGTGATCTATCTCAATCCATTGATACCTGTTCTCCTAGGACTCAAAAAGACTTTTTTCACAAATATGCCAAACACAGGGATTCAAATGTCTGGTACACATATGCTATTCCATCCCATAAGTCTAGGAACATGCAAAGGAACATACGAGATACTTTAAAAACTGATCTACAGCCAACTTGTTTGCTTTGAGAAAAACACAGTAGCAGGGGTGGGTTTCAACCGGTGTAATAACTGCTTTGGTTGGTTTTTGTTATACACACACACACACACACACGTGTATGTATGTGTGTATATGTATATATATATATATATACTGTATATATATATATATATATATATATATACTGTATATATATATATATATTTGCCCTCCCACATGCCCAGAGCCTCTAGCTACCTTGATTTGCTCTGTTTTCAGCACAGCTGATGATCGGAGAAGCCTGCCTCAGCTGTTGTTCTGCAAAGGGGCGGAACAAACAAACTGCTGCAGGAAGTTTGTTTCTTTAAAACACAAACTTCCTGCAGCAGCCTCTAGGGGGGGAAACAACTGAGGCGCGCTTCCCCCCTCATCAGCTGTGCTGAAAACATGGCGAATAAAGGTAGCTAGAGGCTCCAGGCGGGTGGACGGGTGAAAACTGACCGAACCAGTTCGCTGGCTCCGCCCGGCCTTAACAACCGGTTCGTGCAAACCGGTCCAAACTGGTAGAAACCCACCCCTGAATTTGAAATATCTTCTAAGAGCCAGAATGGTTAATACAGGTAATCCTTAACTTAACAATCATAATTAACTAAACTTGATTTTCCAAACTTTTTGTACTGGGTGTTTAGTGAATGCGGTGATCATTGGAAAACCATTGGAAAACACACTAATGACTGGTTGTAAGTCAAGGGCTACCTGTAGTTGCACTTGGGAGGCCCAGGTTCAAGTCCACCCCGTGGCATGAAAACTTTGGATCAGTTACTCTCTCTTGACCTAATCCACCTTACAGGAATATGGATATGAGGACAAAATGAAGGGAGACCAGCTGAAAGCTGTCTTTAATTCCTGGACAAAGATGGAATACAACTTAGGTATTAATCACATCCTCTAAGTCTGTTTAAGGTCCTGGAACTTTAAGACACAACAGTGCTGTTATGAATAAAGAAATGGGTGATTAACATGGGATTGGAGCTAGCACAAAGTACTCTATTCAACTATTCTAATGGTTGAGAGCAGAATCATAAAAAACACAGAATATTTGATGAGTCTTAAATTCTGGATATACTGTAGTTGCTTAAAGACAGCAAACTAATGAGGTGCTTGCTCATGTCCACCATCTGTCCTTGAATTCTAGCCATAAATTCTCTGTGACTTACACTAACCGTTTTTATTAAGGCTGACAGGTTTGTGGTTTTCGTATTTTTTGGATTCTTTGCTTGGCTCCTATGCTGTCAGTATTACCCTAGCCAGGATCTCAGGGCATGGGTTAATTTAGTTGACTACAATATGTTTATTACCCACATTGAAAGTCCACACGTAGGCTTTTTGTAGTAACCACAGTACAAGGAAAGAAGCCAACATATAAGCTATTCAACCCACAATTTGGAAAATATGCACTCAGATCTTAAAGAGCTGGGGCTTCCCATAAACCACCAACATAGAATAACTCATTTGTAGCTAAGATTAGTCTGCTGTCTAGCAGAAGCAAATAGTAAGCATCAAATAATACCGTGGATCTGGCTAAGCTATTAAGAAGAGGATGTTTACATTTTTCATGTTATACACGCTGGAAGTGGCCACCTATTTCGCACATATTCTATTGAATTTATCTTTTAATCTTATACATCATGCAGATCCAAGTCTTCTTATAAGCAAATGTTTGGGTTGGCCCCAATGAAAAAAATGTATTCAAAGAATTAGCCTAGTGAAATATCTGGAAATTCACACATATTTTGCATTATCACCTTATTGGAAGGTGTTGAATCTGTTTCATGCAGACAAGAATGGATTTTGAAACAGATGCTGGATTATGAAGTTTATTTGTTATGATTTTTGTTTCATTCTCCAACATGTTTTTCTGATTTCTATAGTAATAGTAACATTTAGTCTAAAATATTTATTTTTATTTCTGTTTACTGCACCGGGGATTCTTTGTTTAACCCTCTTCAAGCATATGCAAACATTTTTTTTTATTTCCATCAAGATCCATTTTCTTACATCTTAAATCAGTTATTGCTCTCTTTAACTCTGTTCTTTAAAAAAAGACGATCCATTCTGAACATTAGCAGTTCATTAGCAGAGAAATAATATCAGAGGAGGCTAAAGTTGTATCCTAGAAACCAGACAGTGACTAGAAGTGTCCATTACTTTTATTACCCCCTTTCAGAAATATACAATAGGTGAAAGGAAGAGGAGGTAGCCAGCTAGTCTCATTTCAAAGTCCTGTAGACACAACATGAAGATAGTCCTAGGTTATTTTTTAATACTTCTCTTCATAATGCCCCAATTGTTTTTAATCCAAGAAGGAATTTTCCACTTGTTTACCAGATCTGTAAACCACCAGTTTCTCCAATTAAAATCAGAGGAACCATTCAAGTGCCTGTAATTGCACAGATATTCTTGAATGCCACCCATATCCCTTTGGTTTATAAGATCTATGTACTCTAAATTCCTGAAATTATTAAACTCTTTCAGAAGATATGGAGCACACTGACAGATGGGGAAGCTAGTCTTCCCAAAGCCGACTGCTCTATTAGGTGCAATATTAGATGCAACTCCTCTATTAGATGCAGTCATACTGGGCCATTGGGCCAATTGCTAGACCATCCTAGAAACCAAGAGCCAACTTAGTGTAAAGTGTTGGCCTAGAAACCAGGAGACTGTGAGTTCTAGTCCTGCATTAGGCACGAAAATCTGGCTGGGTGAATTTGGCCCAGTCACTCTCTCTCAAAGAGGCAGTGGCAAATCACTTCCAAGAGCATTACTAAGAAAACCACAACAGAATAGCAACTACCAAAAATGACTAACTATAAATTGTTGGGCCATCCTAGAAAGTAGGAGACCAAATTCTAAGGCTCACGGGAGCAAGAATAGAAGGCAAAATATTCAATTTATGAGTTTCAAACCTCGCTCTTCCTTTTTGGCTACATTCTTTGCAGCTCTCTTTCTTCCTCTTTATTCATTATACAATATCTTGCTCTCATTCTCATTTTTGTCATTTTGTTATGCAGTGCATAACTTTACCATTCCCTCATGCATCTGTTTTCAAAACACTCCTGTGGTTCCACACATTTCCATGGCTCTCTGTGTTGTAATTCTCTTTCAAGCATCTTCCACATATATTTTCCTTAACCCTGCTTTCCATCCATTCTTTTGGGAAATTACTCTTATTTTCTAGTATTTTCTCTCTTATAGGACTTGTGCTCTCTTCCTGTACTCACTCTGCTTTTAATTCTAGCTTCTTTCACCTCTTCCCTTTTTCTTTCCTGTCCATTTTGATCCTATTAGATAATGGACTGCTCCCAAATACAACTTCTCAAGAACCTATGTTAATACCCTTAAAGGTAGATATAATAATAATAATATGCCAGTCCTTTAGAGATTATGGCCATGTGAATTAAGGGTGAAGAATTGATGACACATATGATTATGAAATATAGGTTTTATACTGACTCACTCAAAAGTTTATACTGACTTTTCTTTAAGTAGCTGCTGCTTAAAGAAAATGCATACCCAATAGATATCCGGAAAGTGGATCTGGTATTTCAAAGTTATCTGGAGAAAAATATTTATTACTTCTCCCAGGAAAGAAGTTAATTAGCAGTCCTTTTCAATCACTTTGTCATGTAATTTCAACTTGATTATTACATTTTACTCTTGAGGTTATCTTCAGTCAGGACTCCTACAGGTCTTACAGGCAAACTGTAATTAAAAGTGATCTTAAATAAAGAGAGGGGAGGACGGCAGCTCCCACAGTTGGTTTGGAACCAGCAGAAAGATAATCACAAGAGTAAAATGTAATAATTGTGTTGAAA
>JANHJO010003328.1:74249-84543 GCA_032468235.1 Pseudoxyrhopus heterurus
GGGCAAAGAACACTGGGAATTGTAGGCTGCAGCATTCCCTGCTCAAGGCATAAATACCCAGGCGAAGCCAGGTTATCGGCTAGTTCCTTATGAAAGCTACAGCCTTGAAACAGATGTTGTTGGAGATGTTGCATGGTTTGCAAGTTCTGCACTGGCACTCAAGAGAAAGCAGGTAAAAGGTGTTTGTTTTATTTATTTCTTAAATTTATATGGCTGCCCAACTCACACATACAAATGACTGAAAATAAGGAGGAGCAGCCAAGCGAAGCCCAACATTGGGAAGGTGCCAGTGCTTTACCTACTCCCCATTAGTAAAGAAGAAAAACAGAAGACACATGGGGGAGGAGATTTAAAGACAAACCGGGATTTGTAAAATTAAAACACTGTTGTATACTGGTTAATAGTAGCAGTATAATAGAAATTGCATATTATAGCACAGAACTACAAGTTATAGAGTCTAATAATAAAATAAAGAATGGAGAACAATGTATAGTTGAAATAGAGTATAGAAAACAATAGACATAGAAAGATTTTGCAAAGTATGTTTGTGTGTTTCAATTTTGTTCCTTGGATATTTTTCCAAAATAAGACATCATCCCAATCCTTACAGAGAGATATAAAAAAAGATTTGTCCAGGGTTTAGTACTTTTGATGGGACTTTTGAGCTTGAATCAATCAAATTTGGGTATAGTTTAAAAAGAACCTGTGACAAATAGTGACTTGTTTTCCCATTTAGATAGCATCTAATGAATATTAGATCCTAATATCATTACTAAGTGATATTTCCATCCAGACTGATGTACATTGGGTTATTAGCCCACTGCAATTATTTTGTTCTAGTGATTGTACATAAATCTGTTAGCAGCAGCAATGGACTCCTCTTAATGTTTATTTTACAATAATTCTTGATTATCCAAGTTTTCCATAGTGGTGGAAAAGAGGCATGCTAAGGACACTCCAGTCTAACTGGAAGAGTCTGTGAACTGCTTCCATGCATGCAATTCTTTTTTCACAGCAAGACATATGCCCTGCTGCATACAAGTTTGCCATTTATGTACTAGACGTACTAAGGTCCCTATCAATTGGAATAGTTCCTGCATACACACCCACAGCTTTTAGTGCCTATAATCTATTGGGGTAAGCAACAGTGGAAGCGACACTAAATGAACAGAGAAGCCAAAGAGAGCAGAGACAGACTTGCTTGCTCTTGGGATGAGAGTCAGCAAATTGGAGTGTGAGAATAGACAGGGAGGCTCTGATACACACACCCCATACACACACTCCTAAGTGGGTGAGAGTCAGCTGCAGATTGGTGGGGGTTGGGTGAGTGATGGGATTTGAGAAGATTATTGTATTGGTAGCAGGTGGGATAGTCAGACTTGTTTTTTTAGCTGCAGCTGAATCTTAGTTGGGTGTTGTACCTGGCACTGTTGGATTATGAAGGAGGCTAGGGAGACAGGGAGTGAGAAGAGGATAATGGAAACAGTGGAAAAGGAGAAGTATAGTAGAAGTTGGGGATGAGTCAGTCCAAGGTAGGAGAGGTTAGAAATTTGGCATCGTTCTATACTTCAGGTCACCGACACTATCTTATTTTTTGAATCAGATATCCAAAACACTGAGTGCTCTAGGCTCATGTCGATGCTTTTGATCGCCCAGTCTCTTTGTAGTAAGTCTAATCTCATCTGCAATGAAGTTGAACACAAGAGGGCAGCCTTAGTGTGTGCACCAAAATCTGGCAAGCTAATGACAAAGCAATAGTCAGTGAGATTTCTTTGGCTAGGTTTTAAGTGGTACTTTAAAAAATCATGACCTTGGGGTTGGTGCTTAAAAATCATGACCCTAAGACAGGAGCAGAAATTGCAAGCTGCGAGTCCAAGAGTTGGGAGGACTGCTATTCTGCAAGTTGTTGAGTGTTGAGGCCATACTTGTGAAGTTGGTTCGGGGACTGTACAAGTTGGGTTTGCTGCTATTGTGCATCCCCCATATGTACAATACCTTCTCTTTCCAACTGCTTGATCTCACTACAGGGGGGGGGGGGTTATGGAATCACACATAAGCTATCTATCTGTCCTGGGTGAGTTTAATCTCTTCTTTGTGAAATTATTCATTAATCCATTCTTGTTAAGGAAATGTTGGGTGGAAAGACCTGATTTGTGTCACTTGCAACTGTTTGCCTGACTACTTCATGGGAAAAAAATTAGTAAAAAGCCAGGTAGATAGAATTTGATAAGGTGACAGAGGCATCTTCCAATGTTTGGGGGGGGGGGCTTTGAATTTGAGGAGATTGATAGGCCTCTTTGTGAGTCGGCTCTATCACAGGTAGATTAAACTACCTAGGCATAAGTAGCTGAAGCCAGGTGTTAGGCAGGTGATAGCAACATGGTTTTGAGGGAGGAGATAGTTTCAGCAGCTTTGAAGGAGGCATTTGCTAATCCACCTGCTGTTCAAGAGACCTGCCTAAATCCATTTTGACTTGAACTACCATCCTATCTCCAACCTTCCCTTTGGTGGGAAAGTTTTTGAGGATAAAAGGTATTGCAAGGAGACATCAGGATTCGGGCATACGTTTAGAAATGAAGTAATCTGGGTGGAAAGAGCATGACCATCCTTGTCTTGCTGTCTCAGTGTTCTTCAAATGTTTTGACCATGACATTCTAGACCACATGACAGTACTGGGATTTGGGAGCACTATTTTATGATTCTGCTCCTATCTGAATGGACAAGTCTAATCATTGATGGTATTATGGGAGTCATTCTGTGCTTGGTTCTCTCCCCACTCTACAAAATCACGAAGTCAAGATGAGGTATTATCAATATATTGATTATATGCATCTGAGGCCAATGAAGGATACTAGAGTCTCTTGATTAGATGCTTGGAGACTGTTCTAGTCCTTTTTTTAGGCATAGCTGGTTGAATTTGAGCCAGTTAGTCTCTCTGAACACAAACTACATCTCAAGAGTTGTTGTGGGGAAAATAGGAAAAATATTGAATACTAGCTTATTACCCGGCCTTGTTCAGGTTTTTTTTTCTTTAAAGGAAGTATGTCCTGTTTAAAGCCGGCATGTCCTGTTGGTTGTTGATGTTGTGTGTGTGTGTGTGTGTGATGTGTGCTTCTGTGTCTTTGATGGGTGTGTTAATGTCCTACCTTGTCTGCTGCCACTTACTTTCTGTCCAGTGGCGAACTTTAAGCCTGGAGGACTTCAACTCCCAGAATTCCTCAGCCAGCAAAGCTGTTTGTTTGTTGGCAGTGGAGGCAATGGTGCTGAAGGAAAAGCAGGTCAAGGTCAAAGGGCTATGCGCAAGGTCAAAGGGCTACACGCATGGACAGTGGACGTTTTCAGTTTTTTGGGTGTGTGGGAGCACTTTGGGAGCAATTTTGGGGGCCATAGAACCCCCAAAGGGCTTCGAGACCCATGCAGTGCTGATCTTACAACGCTAAACTGTGTATGTGCCACGTTTTGCCGAGATTGGTTCCTCCGTGTAGGAGCTTATAGAGCACATGCACACATACTTACACAACCACACTTCTCTTTTATAGATATAGATAATGACACTGAAGAGGTAACCTACTGTAGTTTGCTAACAAAACATCTGTAAGAAAACAACCAAACTCAGAGAGCAGCAAGGATCGCACAGGGTCATTTCCCTTGTCTAGACTTAGCTCTTTTTCTTCTGCATGCATCCCAAAGAGGCCAGCTGTAGGCCCCCACTCCACATGAGATAAAAGATGTGAAGTCTAGCAGTTCCAGTTACATGAAATACATTGCCCACTGAGATGTCAGGAGACCGCCCCTGATTTATCCACCTAAGACCCTAAAAAATATTCCATTCTCATGAGCCTTTGTGGATAGAAGCCTTGGGCAACCTTGAGAGCTGATTTCTGCAGATTTGGTTTGCCTTCCTTTCTGCTATTATCATGTGTGTGTGTGTGTGTGTGTGTCCGTGTGTGTAGTGTAAACTGCCCAGTCTTTAAATGAAATTCTATTCTTTTTAATTAAAGAAACTACAGGCAGTAAAGTTAGAAAGGGTGGAAGCTTGCCCAGCTGCAAGGAACACACAGCAGGAACATTTTCACAGCTGCTATCATGTGGCAAGCCTGGAATGCATATGATTTATATCCTGTTCCCCCCCCTCCCGATTATGGCTGGTTTTACATGCATTTATATAAGGGATTAATACAGGTGATGTATTAGTAGAATTATTGTAATCCCAGCTGGAAAAGTTTTTGTTTCCTTTCCTGAACGTGGAAAGGGTGGGAGATGGCACAACTCCTGAAAAATTGTATTCCCTCATTTGGGAACAGCACTAAAGTCTTTCTCTTAGATTTGGCCACAAAGCTGTGCTCAGTTTATTCTTCATAAAGGAGCATGAATTCATGGCATGATATCTAATTGCAGGTTCCTATATTATCTTTTTGGGAGAAAAGCAGAGGTTGGATTCTACCGGTTCGGCCTGGTTTGGGCGAACCGGTAATTCCATTCGGCCCAGTTCAGATGAACTGGTTCTGCCGGCAATGCAAGTTGGGCCCACCCACCTGCCTCTGCAGTATAGAAGCCTTTAGAAGCCTTTTGTTCTGTCCCACATCCAAAACACTCGGATCGATATCAATTTTAAAAGGTGTAGTGTGTTTATTAAGTCAAACTCAAAAAAATCAGTTCTTCTGTGAAAGAAAGTAAAAAGCTAATTACCAGGTGCTTCTGGCAAATTCTCAAACACAGTCTGGGCGGAATGCCAAGTGATTATCCCAATCAAAAACAAACCCTGTAATGATACTGCAGTCCAAACTTATACTTAAAGTCTTGTTGCAAAGAACAAAGCTGGAAAACTCTATCCAGCACATCACTAACCCAGAACCAGGATCAGAATCAGGACCACGATTCTTGTCTCACACCAGAATAGTTGTTCTCTGCAAAGGGGCTGTTCCTAACCACACCCCTTTCATTCCTTCTAGGGTGTGGTCAATTACTGGTCAGCTGTAGCTCGACCTCTCCACTTCCGGCGTTGCAGACGTTGCTGTTGCCTCCTCATTAATCGCTGGGTACTGGCGTCAGCTAAGGGCTCCTCTCCATTGCTCTCAGAAACCACCGGCTCCTGATAGTTCATGGAGGGACCAGCCTCTGGCATGCTGTCAACAGCCGATTCCTCCCTCTCCTCCAACACTATCTCCATATCTCCTTTGGAGTCGGAATCGGCTGCCAGATCAGCAGCACGCTGTGGAACCACAACAGTATCATTCCTTCCTACCACATGCTCACTGTTTCAGCTTACTCATCGTTATATCATGGAATCCAAGAACGCAGGTATCCATATGATCTCCTAAGTTGAAATAGTATCTTTATTAATTTCATATTCATATTCGTTTATTCACTAATATTTTATTAAGGTATCCTGTTTCGGCCCATCTAAGTGTCAAGATTGAACCACTTTGGTTCATTCAAACCTTAATGCTTTTCAGCTTGCCAATGAACTGGAGGGAGAGGGTAAATGGAATGTGGAGAATGTATGCAGAGACCATGAGAGCAAGGTAGCCATCAAGGTCATCCCTGAAGGTGCTTGAGAAAGAGATGGACTGTTCCCATAACAAAAGAAAGTCTCATAACTGGACAATTTGACCATCCAGGGGTGGGGAGAAGGAGAAAGTACTGTTTAACTGAGCAAGCATTTGCTCGGGAAATCAGAGTTGGTTTTGTTTCTTCAGTACCAACATGGTGCATCCAATAAAGTTTTACTTTTGGGGATCCTATATGTCTATGGAGACTCTCAATCATCCAGGTCATGGTTGTCCCAAAGGTGCTTTTTCAAGAAGCAACTGGACTTTGTGGTTTTTCTTTGAAGGTGTTTTGCTTCTCATCCAAGAAGTTTCTTCAACTCTCATCCAAGAGCTGAAGAAGTTTTTTGGATGAGAAGCAAAACGTCTTCCAAGAAAAACCAGAAAGTCCAGTTGAAAAAGCACCTTTGGGTAAATCCTATAGTTTGCCTGGGGGTGCACAAAAAGGAACTTCCTTTTACATGTCCTTAATCACCCCCTATTCCTTTTTATAGACGTAGAAGTACTTGCTGAAACAGATCCCAATCTATTCATCTGAGAGTATTTTGCACTAACTTAGCTACCCAGAGATGTAAGATGATACTTTGGCTATTGGGTAGAGATTTACTAATGAACTCTGATTGCTGTTCCATATCATCCCCCAACCCTCATCTCTGCATCAATATGCTTCAATTAATTTTCAGCTGATTTATAAATATTTAGAATAAACTAATCACAATTAAGCCAATTAGGAAGCCTTTAAAATCTATCATAAATAAGATGAATGCCACTCTTGTGTTTTGCATACATTTTACTACTGAAGCAGTATTAGCCATTACAACCAATGTCAAGCTAAGGCAACTGAGTATTCCTCTTTCTGGCTTCTACTTAAAACAATGGATTTTAGAATTGTGGGTTGAAATTATAGTATGCTCTTTTCTTGAATGAAGTCAATATGGTATCTCCCTTTTGCAATCTAGGCTTGAAGTATCCACCTTAGCATTAAGCACGAACAATGAAGCTAAAGGGACCAAATTTAACTAAATTGCAAAGTTCATACAGTATACCAGACTGGGCAAAAAAATGGGATTTCATAATTTGTGGTTCAGTGTGTTGTAAGAACCTTACTATTGTCCCTGTATGTTATATTAAGCAACTGAGCCATCACCTTGAGCTAAAAGATGATCTATTTGTCTGAACATGACCTTCTGGGTTTTACTGAAAGGTTTTAAGGTATGATATGCTATGTAAATCCATCTTATTATGTGGAAGAGTGCTACACTATGAGATAAACTGTGCCATCATACAAACATGCTGGGACTCAACTTGGATATTTTGTTCTATCCACCTTTGAGACAAAACTCTTGGAACGCTTGTTTTGCAAATCTAACATTTACAACATTTTATCTGGAGGGTTGGTACAGTCTTCGGGTCTATGACAATTTGCCACGGCCAACTCGCCATGACCAACTTGCCACAGCCGACTCACCACGGCCAACTCACCATGGCCAACTTGCCCCAGGACAATTCGTTGCAGGACAAGAGTTACACTAATATCAAAGAAATGGTGGAATAGAATCATCGAAGAAAGTATGCAAAAGGAGGGACAGAATAAAATGTTAATGGCAAAAAATTAGAATACTTTTATTTATTTTAAATAATTCAATAGAATTGTTACATTGTCCTGCACCAAGTTGTCCTGTGGCGAGTGGGCATGGCTAGTTGTCCTGCAATGTGTTGGCCATAATGAATTGGCTGCAATGAGTTGGCCGTGGCGAGTTGGCCACAGCAAGTTGGCCATAGTCATGAAGTGAAGTGTCACATGGCCATGCTGGACATATGACTGGACAACTGCTCTGCTGCAGTTGATAAGCGAATCACTGTGGGTTGTTAAGTGAAACATCACGTGGTTGTGACTTGCAAATTACTGTTGGTTTCCCTATTGACTTTGCTTGTTGGAAGTTGGCAGTGAAGCTTGCAAATGGATATCATGTGACCTCAGGATACTGAAGACTGTTGTATTAAATGTGCACCAGTTGCCAAATGTACAAATTGTGATCCCAAAACAGTGGGGATCCTGAAACAGCCACAAGTTCTAGGACCAGTCAAAAACCTACTTTTTCAATGCTGTAGCAGCTTTGAATGGTCACTGAACAAGGCAGTTGTTAAGTGAGGGTTACCTGTATTATTTTTCTAATATTATGGAATTATGGGATGTTTATTAATAAGAGACACATCGGAAGGTATAAGGATGGTTCCTTATGTTAAAAGAAATCAACTCTTCACTCCATCAAGGGTAACATTTTAGGGCAGTTCAAAAACGATAAGGAGAGAGAGAAGGAAAGCAAGGTTTTAAAATCATGAGGTTTTCTTTCCTATTATTACCCAAGTTTTATAAGTATGAGTGCTCTTGGATTATAAATATATATGTGCTAGGAAGATTTACAAAAGTAATACATGTGAGAAAGGAATGTGAAAATAATTGGATTGCATTAAACCACAGTGTAAATTGAATCAGGCGTGTCTAAATAAAAAGGCACAAATGTAGTAAAGAAGCCATCGCGTGCCCAATTTGTTTACTCTCACTTGGTGATAATTGTTTGCAGCAGAACATATCCGTAAATTCTATAAATGGGACCCACAGCCAGGAAATGTTAAATAATTAATGTCACCTTCCCAGCCTCCTGCATTTCAGTAGATATAAATGACCGTGTAATTCCAAACCCAATTATCAGTACTTAGCCATTCCATTTTGTAGTTAAAATCCCACAAAATTAAAGGGCATCAATTCTTAATGGTAATAGACCAGACAAGGGATTAAAGATTATTTTTATGTTTACTTCCTGTCAAGAAAAGCGTTTGGGCAGGAAATGTTTTCCAACCAAGTAAATTGCTCAAAAGAGGCTCATGGCGCAGGCTTAAAACTTCAAACTTGGATGGAATTCTAAGGAATGTGTGTAATTACTTGCTTAATTTGTTAGTTCTCCAAAAAAAAAAAATACCAAGAGACCTTTATCATGCCAAATAAATTTATGACACATTTCTAAGGAACAGGGCGATGATACGGACTAGTCATGTTATGTTCCCACTTCTATATAGAGTAAGAAACATATCTGCTAATGTATATGACCAAAGGGTTGCTTTATTGATCTACTAACCGATGACCCAGCTTCGCCCAGGTATTTATTTATTGGAATGCTGTATTAGACAGGAAAATCCTGTAGATGGGCTAAGCTCTAGATGTAGTAGTTCAATGAGCCTCAGGCTGCTCTCTCGCGCAGCGTCGCAAGTCAGAGGGAGCCTCTAATTGTAGTAGCTCTAGGGGCGTCATGCTGCTCTCTTGCACAGCGTCGCAAGTCAGAGGGAGCCCTCTTGTGGAGAACTGTGAAGCCGTCAGCACTATTTTTAGGGGACACAGACCGCCCAACGGGGGTTAGGGGTGTCTTACCCCCACAGTGTTTGTTCCCAGAGGGTAAGTAATCTGCGTACCATGTTTGATTGAAATTGGTCAAGCCATTCAAGAGCTATGCTGGAACATACACACATATACACACACGCATACACACAGCCGTTTGATTTTATATAGAGAGAGATTGTTAAATTTTCATGGAATTTGGAGAACATAAAAGCTTGAAAAAAATGAAATGTTTTATTATCTCCAAGATAATCACTTATTTTGAATAATGGAAAAAAGTGTCTGGGGAATGAAGTTTAGAGTTGCAAATAAAATAAAAGAATTATCTGTTCCTCTGTGTTTTCTTAATTCCTCTATCAAGCTATTGCAACTTCGTTATTAAAAAGGTTTCTCAATTTTTTCCCCAAATTAAAAGTTGTTTGATTTTATGCCTTATTTCTCAGCTTATAACATGACAGCCGAGTATACCCTGAAATCCAAACCAGAATAGGAGTCAGTTCCCTAGCATCTGAATTTTGATCGTATGACCATGGGGATGCCCCAAGGATCGTAAGTGTGGAAAATGGTCATAATTTTTTTTCAGTGTTGTTGAATGGTCACTAAATGAACTCTTGTACCTGTATTATAGCCTCTAATTTTACTCAACCATCCTAACCTTAATAACAGAAATTCTTCTTCCCAGCTGGCTCATCCTACGAGCATTAACTTACCCATTCACTTCAACAGTGTCCATTGATTAATTCATTACATTTTGATCCCATAATTCTTTCAAGGGCTTGGAGTGGTGTTGTTTTGATATAAGAAGGTTTACAGCTGTTCAGTTTACTAACATGCCCAAGTGCAAGACATTGTGAGCAGGATGATATAAAAATACATCAACAAATAATTGGAGCAAAGTTCAAGCCAGTCAGAAGACCCTTTTGTAAGAAGAGAAATGATAGAATGCAGACAAGTTTTCATTTTAATCTGTGAAATTTCAGAGTAGAGCACTTTTACATCTGAACTGGCAGACAGGAAAGGAAAAGTAAATCCAGGAAAAGTATTAAACAACTCATTTCTTCCATTCAGTCACCTCTGATTCTCAGAGATTGCCTAAACAATTCCCTTACCGGATTCCTCAATATCTTCAAGAGTGAAAGAACTTCTAATGCAGTGTCTTAACTAGAAAAGTTGGAATACATTCAGATATGTATCGACTTTGAAAACAGTCCATGTTGAACTGTACAGCACAGGAAATATTTTGTGACATTTGTATTATGTTTTAAGGGAATGTTTATATAAGGTGACCAGACGTCCCGCTTTTGGCGGGACAGTCACGCTTTTTTAAAATTTGTCCCGCGTCCCGCGGAGT
>JANHJO010003330.1:65457-76344 GCA_032468235.1 Pseudoxyrhopus heterurus
ATTTACCAACTCCAGTTACTGCACCAGTGAACATCGCACATCCAGTCACTATCACCTCACCAATGAATCTCCCAACATCAATAACATTAGCTGGCCCTTTAAATATAGCCATGAGACCTGTGGAAGGCAGGCCTTTCCTTCCCCAACCTCTCCCCCCTAATGAAAAAAAACCTAGAGCAAAAACTTCATGCAGTATTAAAAAGAATAGAAAAAGGGGCTGCTGTGTATTGTTTAATGGACTGCTAAATTGGCAAAATGGACTGCTAAATTTGCCACACCCACCCAATCACATGACCGCCTGCCACGCCCACCCAGTCACATGACCAACTGGCCATGCCCACCCAATCACATGACCGCCTGGCCACACCCACCCAGTCACATGACCACCTAGCCACACCCACCAAGCCACATGACCACCTAGCCACACCCACAGAGTAGGTAGTAAAAAAATTTGAATCCCACCACTGGTCATTTGGTAGATTATTGAAGCAGATCATTGTTCTTGTTGATCTCTTTCTTCATGGGTTTTATTTATATAAGAAAGATTTAAACTATGAAACTCAGGGGATGGGCTCCAGACTCCTGGACATTCTTTAACCCATTTCATTATTTTGCAAGCTCAGTTGCTATTATTATTAGACCACTTCGTTGAAGTTCTTTAAGGATAATCTTCACATGAAAAAAACGTATCTGTGAAAATAGAAAATTTCCTTCAGTTTAGATAAATGTTTATGATACTATTTTGTTTAATTTAAAAGAAAGGAGATTTGCACTTGTAGATCTTGGGCATTTTGAAAATACTCAGTCAAGAGCTTGAGCTCATAGTGCCAAAGATATAAATAAAATTCAGATTTCCAAAGCAACTGAAGTTCTCACACCATTGTCTGGATGTGATTTGCAAGGCATCTCTGCCTCTGAATGTACAAAGAAGCTTTATGCTATGAACTCATATTTCTTCAATATGTCTTTCCCTCACAACTCTATCAGAAGGATTTGTCTTTGTTTATAACACTGAAGCTACTGAGAATAAACTACACTGGAGCTTCAGTTTAAAAATTGTTACAAACCAAAGCTGAGAAAGTAGGCAAGTAATATTTACTTATGTATTTATTTACTTATTATTTATAAGATGCATCTGCTCAGATGAATGTCTGCAAATTAAATAACACAGATTCATATAATTACATGTTAAATAAATAGATGGATCATCAACTGTGCATGAATATATTCAAGCTTTTCAAGAAATGTAGGAAGAAACTGTTCTTAAGTTATTCCTGCTAAATGCACTATGTTCTGTAGATGGCCTTTAAACTTGTAAAATGCTGACTATAATTAACACAGTAGCTGGACCACGAAGTATGATTGCTTGCTTCAAGAATAATTATTTATTCCATCACCTGAATCCGTTGTTCATTTTTTGTCATGGTCATTTGTATATTATTTATTTTTTCCGCCATTTCCCGTATCCCTTCCCGTGTATCTCCCACCTCCATTTTCAGTTCCTCCAAGGTCTTTGAAATCGATTCCTGATTTTTAGACGTTTTTTCTTGGATTGTTGCTAATGCTTGCTGTATAGATTGCATTGTGATGGATTTTTCCCCTTCAAACATTTCTGTAGATTTTTGAGCTGACGGAGGAGTCACAATAGGAGAGCTCGTTGGTACCACCTTTTTAGCAGTTTTAGTAGTTGTCCAGCTCATTCTTTCCGAAAAACAGAAAATTTATTTCCAAAAAAGCATACAATTAATTAATTCCACTAGATTTCTGTGTTATTCTAATCCTAATCTAATACAGAGCAAATTCACTTAATTAATTCTGTAGTAATTACTATTTAACTAACAATCAATTCATCAAATCTATCTATAACTATAATATTCAACAACAGTTAATTAACAATAAAAATATTTAAATAGCAAATCATAGAATTAATCAGTTAATAAATTAATTGAAATATTAAATCTTCAAACAGATCAGCAATTTCAGTCCCAACTTAACTTAGTCCAATAATTATAGTCTGGCTGGTGAGAACAAGGCAACAGTCATAGAATACCACTCCACTTTCCAGTTCAAGGTCTTGTCTCCCAGATCTCACTGTTCTCTTTCTCCGTCAGTCCAAGTTCCAGAAGCACGGTTCAAAACACAGTCCACGTCAAATAAATAAACCACACCGATAACGAAGAAGAGTAGAAAAGGACACCAATCAAAAACAACAAACACCTCCTCTATACCCTCAGTTTCAAAATCACCGCACTAACCACTCACCAGCCTGTGTTCCACACCATACAAACTGAGCGTCTGGCAAGCTGCGGAAGTTATCAGTAGCACAGCTGACGCGCGAAGAAGCACAGCAGCAGAACTAAAGCACGGGGCAGTGCAGCAGCGTACCCAAACAAGCGAAGAAAAGCAAAAAGCTGCCCCAAATGTTCTTCACGGCTCCAAGAAGTGGGGAAGTATCTAGGACAAACTTCACAGCTCAGGGGACCGCCCAATCAATCAATCTCCTCTAATTCCAATCTTCCGATCTTCCCCTGTTCAGTTTCTCCCCACCACAGCCGACACGACACTTTTTCTTGTTCACTGGAGACACCCGTCAACACCTCCAAAGTCCAGTCACCACCGCCAATTCCAGATATGATCAATCAACACATTTCTGCGTCTCCCGATCTCCCGTCTCCTCGGCTGTTACTTTCGCAATCACTTTCTGTCACTTAAGGTCCACCAAACGAAACAGTCCAACTTTTCAAAATAACTCTTCCGTATTCACCGCTTTACATGAACTGAACTTTGGTCTTTCTTAAATTTAGGAGTTTGTTAGACTTTTGTCCGGAATCAGTGTCTCTAGCATAGCCGTCCTTACTTCTATTATCTTCCCTCTTCTGCTCAGTCACGGTTCCGGGACGGCCATGAACGCCATCCTCTTTGCCTGCAGGCACCCCAGGGGGAGCTTACTCCGGCCCCACAGGGGATCGCACCCCCCCATGTGATCAGAAAAACTTCCCCTCTTCTCTATGTGTCGCTCCGAGACACACAGTGCCCAACTTAAGCAGCACAGCAGGCAAAAAACGGAGTTTCATTCAGAGAGGGATTCTCTGCCCTGCTCCGTTCTCCGTGACGTCACCGGAAGCCCATAACTCTGGTTTCATAGCGAGATCCGGCCATACAGTGAGAAGCTGTAAACGGGATCTGCTAGGACTGCTGCATAGCGATCTCTTTTTTCAAGACGAACTATTGATTAACGGCGTGGATGTGAAAATTAAGCTCTCAAGAAGTAAAAATGAGTTCTGCCTGATGAGGGACAGTAATTACAAAGTACAGATCCTGGCTGCATCTCTCTTTGTAAAATGTGTTAAAGTATCCCCCGGTGTGTGTTTAGGACATGCTGAGGCTCTGCTTACCTCCAATGCCAAATATCCCATTGACCATGTTGGTATGAAGGTTTACAGCATTTCTGCAGGCAGTCTTGTGTGTAACCAGGAAAACCTATTTCTAGGGCAGCTACCTAAGCAGTTAGTGATCGGTTTCATGGACAACGCCGCCTTTAGTGGTGATTATGAAAGAAATCCTTTCAATTTTCAACACTACAATGTCAACTTTTGTACCCTGTATTGGGACGGTGAACAGATTCCTGCTAAATCCCTTCAGCCTGATTACGAACATAATCTTTTTGTGAGAGAATATATGCAATTGTTGCAGACCTCTGGCAAAGCAATGAACGATCATTCTGTGCTAATTAACTGTGATGAGTTTAACAATGGTTATACTTTATATTGTTTTGATTTGAGTCCCGATCAAGGCTGTTCAGAGCACTATTCCCTGATCAGGAACAGAAACCTCAGAGCAGAAATTAGATTTGCTGTACCCCTCCCCAATACAGTCAACATGATATTCTATGCAATCTTTGAAAATGTTATTGAAATAAGCCACACAAGGAACGTGCTGTTTGATTATATGTGAGAATGGACACCATGCAAATACTCCATGCGCTGTCTGGAAACGATCTCTTTCTAGGTATATACCCCAGCGATTTGTTACCCAAGAGAAAAATCTCCAAGAGCACTTTTGGGTTAGTTGTAAACACCCATCCACATACTCTATCCAGCGAACACTGGTTGGCATTCTATTTTCCGACTCCCAACCATGGTGAATTTTTTGACTCCTATGGTAGAGCCCCAGACACCTCTGACTTTCCTGTTGCCATCATGAAGTTTTTAGAACAGCAAGCTAAGAAGTACATGTATCAGCCTCTTCAACTGCAACATCCTCTGGCAATAACCTATGGCCAGCATTGCATATTTTATCTGTTGTTGTTAGTTGCGAGGTCGTGTCTGACCCATCGTGACCCCATGGACAACATTCCTCCAGGTCTTCCTGTCCTCTACCATCCCCCAGAGTCCATTTAAGCTCACACCAACTGTATATGCTTCTTAATATATTCCATGCACACAACTAGTATGGATCTCAAATCATACTATTATTTATAAATAGATATGTTGAGACTGCTGAAGGCTCCAGGACTCTATTTCAGCCCCAGAGACACTGGTGCCACCACTGTCATTGAGGAGTGCCATTGTGCAGGGTAGCACATACATGGTGTGTGTGTGTGGATAACTGTATGAGGGAAGTTGAAGAGGAGATAGAGGATGCAGTCCCTTATCTTAAAAAGACTTGGGACTGGGAGAAGTTGTCAGGAATCGATTGGATTGGGGTGTGTCTTCATCTAACAACCAGTAGGATTCAGTTAACGATAGTAAAGGGGACTGCCAGGATTGCTGTTGCTAAGCAATGTGGTCACGTGACATCACATTTTATCATCAACATCGCATAATGTCAAAAATCATGGTCCCAGTTACTGTCATAATCAGGACCTAGAAGTAGAGAAGAACATTTTTAAAAATTGGAACCTTAAAAAATGCCAGCTGAAAAAAAAAATCTGCTAAATTATACCTTTCTGTCTTTTTTCCTCTCATTAATTTAAAACTCCTATTAGAAGTCTTAAGAATGTCCCACAAATTTGCAACTGAATACAGTTAGTAACTATAGAAGCAACAATCCTAATTAAAAAGAGACATTAGGTCATTTAGAGAATATCCAGACAATCAAGTCATGACATATAAACAGCCCTTTACTTCATGTCAGTTCTGTATTTAGAATAGTGTGGAAGATATTTACTTTAATGTATAATCAAAAGCTTAGTGACTCTGATCTTTGTGAGACTCAGAGCTGCTTCGCACATCAGTTACACATTAGGAAATACATAACAATGTCATTCCCACTGGGTAGTCTGTAAACATAAAGAACAGATATTCTGGGACTGATTTATCACTTGTTTAACATTTTCCATGTGGAACATTCTCATTCCAGGATATCCAAATGCATTTATAAAATCTATAATTTGAGAGATTTTTTAAAATGTATTTAAATGAAAATATTCAGGCAGAGGTTTTTTTTAAACAACAACAACAAATTACTACAGAAGCTGTGGAATGTCTTTTGATTAAGCTATACAAAAAATATGTAGCCTAGAAAGAGAATGATAATCTATGCCTGGTCTGAAGCAATTTCTCATTTATGGAAACTGAGGACATTAATTGGAGGACTGAAATGACAATATCCTTGGCCCAGACTTTCTTGGCTAATTATATGTGGGATTGTATGATTGTTATCATGGGTGACTAATAACACTTCAGGATAAGCATGGTTCCTATAAAAATAAAGCAGCTTGTCATTCATTTCAAGCAATCTTAAAGTATTTAATTTTATTCATTCAGGGACACAATATTACATGCTGATTGCTAATAGAAAAATCTGAAGATTGGGATTTTATGATGATGATGCACAACTATAATTCTCTATAATTTCCATCTTCTGATCACAGAGGGCTAAATGTAGAAATGGCATACATGTGTATATACTCTGCCTACAAATGGTTGTTAATAGTTCTTGTTATGAGTGGATAGTTTTGTGTTGATCATTTTGATTGTACTTGTGTTGGTGAATAACCAAAATAAAGTATAAATGTATGTATATATGTATACACACATTCCCCACCACACACATACACATACATAACGCATATGTTCTGTACCTTTGGTATCAGTTGTTCTTTTGTTTTTATCTTTCCCTTGATAAAATTCTAGAATCCCACAAATGATCATAGAGTGCTAAATCTGGAAACTGTGTGTGTGTGTGTGGGGGGGGGTTATATCCCCTTGAGTAAAATTCTAATATCTCACAATACATTAACTGTTTAACTTTGCTACCATTTCTTGTCTTAAAATCCTTCTTGTGCTGAGACTTATATCTCATGTTTCCAAGCTCAGTTTGGGTCTACATCTATCCATGTTCTCAATATGGCACATCTAACATAATGATTTTTGAAAGCTAAACAGTATTTTAAAAAATAAGAAAGAAATGCTGTATGTATTGCTGGATACTACACCACTGAATTGATAAAGGTATTCAACCTCATTAAAAGATTAGAGTCAGAGTTTTAATTCCTACCATGAGACCAATTAAGTATTGTTTCTTCCAGACCTATTTCCATTTCAGTGAGGCTTGTGCACCTCTGTTGATTGTGCCATAATTAAGTATTTGACAAGATGATTCTTTGCTTGACTTCTCTCAATTCCTTGTTTTTAATGACATTGAAACCACTTGCTTACATAAAAGCAAGCAAAGGTGGTAGGTTCCTTTTACATTATATTCAAGGAGGGCTTTGAACACTCTCAATTGTGACAATTGTATCTTCAAATTCATTTTAAAATATTAGTTCATTTTTTTTAACTTTCTAATCCACAATGGGAGAGGGAGATGATAGATATATATAGATGGTAGAGTGTAATCATTTCAATTTCAAACACTCCAATTTCAGGGTTTTAAAAATCTGTTCAAAATACGATTTAAGTGTAAATGTTCAAGAATATTTTAAAATGAACAAAGCTAAGTTAGAGGTGATGCCTGCATATTACTAACTCTCTATTTCCTATCAAGTAACTTGTTAGTTCAATAACTCAGTCCAAAGGGTGAAATGCAATACTCTGAAAACTTGTCAGTTTGCACATACCCACACACAGATAAAAAAAATGCACGCATATGCACATACATGTATACCTGAAAGACATTTTGAAAGAGGGAAAATCAAGTGGTCACTTATACAAACCACTGGTTTTTGCCTGTTCAACCTTCATCATGCAATTTTTAGGAATACCTTCACTGCTTCCATCTTTACGACACTCCGTGTATTCCTTGACATGACATGTCCATTATTTCTTCTAGTTGGCCATGAAGACATTGAAGCACTCAGCAGCCAGCTGATGCCTGAGCCATACGTGATAGGGAAATTGAGCCTTGGCATTAGAAGGGAGGGATAAACTCCCAAGGAACTGAATGAGGTTGGAGTTTTTATCTACGGATTGCCATCTGTCCCACAGCTTTGTGAGCACCAAATGAACTAGCGTTTATACACTCAGGAAAGTGAGAGATTATGCAGAGCCTTGAAAAAGTAATGAAAGACAAGTTGTAGAACAATTCAACCCAGGCTGTAAAAATCCCAGGAAGAAGATTTTCAGATCATTGAGAGACTTTGCTTACATGAATTTCCTTATAAATGAGGACTGAAATTCTTCTACAATATCCAAGATTCCATACCTTATTCCTAATCCTGGCGTACACAATTTCTTATAGAGGTCCATGTAATTCTTGTTTATTTGTTTGTGTCTTGGTTGCAAGTGCCTTAACATAAAGAGTTCTACAACTCCTACAGCATTAGAGGCACAGGGAATATAGGCAATGCAGCTGTGTGACTATCTGGTCAAAGTCAAATCTCTTAAAATACACTTTAAGCAAATGTATGTAATATTTATAGCTTAACTTTTCCAAACAAAAGTTAAGAATGGCAGTGACTTTGATCATTCCACTTGCTACTTCTAGTCAAGTCAGCTAATTAATGCAAGTAAAAAAAAATACTCATAATGAGAAATGGGGAGACCGTGACCTGATATCATGAAACAAATGGCTTACTAAAGATTCTTCATTAATCTCTCTTCCTATAGACAACAAGGGAAGTGACCCTGCAGAAATAGGCATGGGCCATTACCTAGGCAAAGTGGGCTGAAAAATTATTTATGGAAAACAAACAACAGCTCAGTCTGGAGTTTCTTGATTCACTGGAATATAACAAGGAGGCGGAGTAGAACACAACCAGAATTGCACCATCCAGTTATTATAGTCTGTCTCAGTAGCCTGTCTGTCCTTTGAAATTGATTTCCAATCTGATCTACCTTGTGGGACTGACACCAGATATCTGAGATGATGACTGGAGTAAACAGTGATGGTCTGATTCTGATTAAGTTGCAAGAAAAACATTGAATGTTTCCCTGAATCCAGGTTTCTCCCCTGCCCCATACACATCAATGTTGTTTTGCTTTACATAAACAAAACAAATATTTGCATCTCTGGTGCTACCATCATTGTCTGGTATACGATAGGTTGTCTGTTGGAACAATTTTGTACTGGAACAGGTTTGAACCAGGAGTTAGTAAGACAGTGTGATTCAGATTAATCTGCTTTGCCTTGTAGGAGGATAGCTGTCTCTATGGTACCAAGAAATCAGGAGGAATCTCAGGTTAACTTTTCCAGCTAATAAATTTTATTAAAAGACATAAGCTTTTGTGGGTTGCTGTACACTTCATCATATGCGAACAGTGGCCTGACTGAGGTAGTATTTAATTTGGCATGGGATAAGCCTGTAGGGGAAAATAAGTTGGTTATACAAATGCAACTTACTATATGAGACAAACTTTAAGTAATACATCAATTAGCAATTGCAATGTATTGAAAACCCACTCTGTTTGTTGTGACATTGTGAGTCTTTTGATATATTTCAGTTCAGTACTTTTTTTATTATTGAATCATGCTGTTATATTTTTCCCTAAAATAGTCACTTTGGAATCCAAAATATAGTGTTCTGAAAGTTTGAAATGTTTTGCTATTACTTTGTACTTGGCTTGGGTTCTGATGTCAAACACTTTAATTCTTTTTCTGGTCTTCCTTGGTAATCATTTTTGAATTATCTTCCTCCAAAATTTGTGCCACTCCATAAAAACAGCTTTTTATTTTACTGCTAGTGTACTGAATATACCAGGATTGCCCCAAAGATATTCTTAAATGTCAATGGCGTGGTTTTGGCAAAATTTCTATCAACACAGAAAAATTTGAATCTGAAAGTCCAGTTGTCTTTTGAAAAGCACCTTTGGGACAGATATGACCTGGATAGTTGAGAATATCCATAGATATTTGAATCTGAAATGGTCATGAATTTCTCCCTCCACCTTAGGAAAATAAAATAGACATGCAAACAGATGTATTTTTTAAAGAATGCTGTTTTTTTTAAAATCAGTTATTAATTTTATCTTTGTACAAGCCCATGATTGTGCCCATAATACTTCTATCACTGACATTTTTTTTATAAAATTTTGTCTGGAAGCTCATTACCAGCTGCCTTTTCACCAGGAAAGGAGCAATGTTTTTTATTGAGAAGGAACGTGTTCAAGGGGGCAAACTTGTGATTTCCACTTGCCAGTTGTCACATTGTTCTTTTCTTTGGATTCAGGATTTTGCTGGCTTATTCATACATGATCACAGTCATCATCTTCTGTTTGAAGTTAGGGCAGGAAAAAAAAAGTAAATTGATGTCAAAAGAAAATAGAAATGACTGCTTTTTGGTAGAGCAAAGCAACAATAAAAACAGCGTGCATTTCTCTAAACATTATGGCTGGCTAATTAAATCAGCATGAACACTGCCAGTTGAAACTCTGCCATTTTTTACAGGGGCATTCCTGGGAGAGGTCTAAATATTACCTAATCAAAGTCATCTTTCACTCCAGGGAAGGGAGATGGAAGCTAATTTCTATCAATTTTAGAATGCAGCGCTCAGCTAAGGTCTGCTCACCATCTGTGGCTGAAGGGTATAGCCAAAAAAAAAAAAAAAAAGTCAAACCTAACTAACAACAGACCCCAAGTCTCTTAAAAGATGCAGCACATTGAGTAAGAATAAAGCCTTACTTGTTTTTACATTAAATAAGGCATCTTCTCTTTAGAGGAAATGAGATAATATTCTCTCTCTCTCTCTCTCCCTCCTTCCTTCCTTCTCTCTCTCTTTCTCTCTGTATCAGATATCTTTCTCTAGAGTAGAGAACCCTTTCGCCCATATTTTGCATAACTCAGTTCCTGAGGTAACATTTCTGGACAAAAGAAATCAGTTCAACCATGTAAAAATATTGGTCCCTATCTTTCAAACAGGACTGAACAGAAACAAATTCTATTTTATAAAAATAAAAACTGAAGTGCACAAACATTGGATTCACTTATAGGATCTCACCTTTGAAGAACTGGGGTTTTAATGAGAGTGTATTTAAAAAAAACAAAAACCAATGCGGATGTTTAATTATTATAGTACCACACATAGCTCAGAAGAGTAATGTGTGATACGGCTGGAGAAGATGAAGAAAACACAATAACATTTTAAGTTTATTCTTCAACAGAGCTGAGATGACAGCAGAAAATACTTAGCATCAGAGCCTTAGCTGACTGCTTCATTAAGAATGCATTTTCTGATTAGTTTTATCTCATGCTTTCTTAAGATTATCATAAACATATCATTGTTCTTTTTTTTTCTTTTTGACAAACTATTGCTCACTATTCCCAAGATGTTTTCCATTTAAATAGATTCTTCTTTGGATTTTGTATTATAAATCAATTGCTTTTAAATATGGAAAGGGTTCATAACAGAATAATGGAAGCCATGTATACTTTGGAACCCCTTCAAGGATCACTGCCTTGTCGTGGTGAAGGGGCTTGCGTAGCTCAGTGAAGCTATGAGCTATGCCG